>VZTQ01003822.1:175749-256292 GCA_013400755.1 Pelecanoides urinatrix | reverse complement strand
GGGGGGGGGGTGTAGGTGGGTGGATTGTTCTTGTTTGGTTGGTTGTTTTTTTTAAAAGTCACTGGCATGAACATCAAATACTTAGTTTTGCAGTCTCTTCTGATCATTTCTACATTTTGATTAGTTACTGGATTGAAAGTTTAATCTATAACATAAAGAAAGTGCTTAGAAAGGCAGGCAAGGGAGTAGTCACGTTCCCTGCAAATAGCAGCATTAAGAAACACTAGACAATGTTATTTTAACTACAGAATATTTAGAATTATAGTAAATTACAACTCACAGGAAAGCATGTTATTACAGCCTATGCAAGAAAACAAGGTTCTGCCAGACACGTTGTTCTCTTGTGATCTCATGAAAGCACACACTTATAATAATAAAAAACACCTTGGAAACAAAAATCTTGGGAAATGCAACAGCTGACAGCCAAAACATTGATTGGGTTGGTTTGGTGTGGGTTTTTTGTTTCTGTTTTTTTCTCCTTTGAAAGGAAATCACCAATAAGTCATTACAATACCTTTTGGGAAATAATGCCTATATCTGTTTATATACTTAAACAGGGTAGAAGATCACCATGCTTTTAAAAGCTGCTAACTTCTTTTGAGTAATAAGCTTTTCCTACTACTTGTTTTTAAGCATTCAGATTCATTCCATCAAATGATCACAGTTTTGTGAGCATTACAGCAGGACTGAAGGGCATTCCTTTATTTCTGAAGTAATCCTTTAATATTGACGAGGGAGACATCACTGGATTCAAGAGGTCTAATGTGGAAAATGGTAAATTGGCAAGGTAAAAGTTCCATATATATAACTTTGCCTAAAGCACATACTTAAGTGATTCACAGCCAGAGTCTAGAAAGTGACTAAGATGTTGTCTACAAAAAAACACCCTGTCAGTGGCTTCTCCTCATTTATTGTTAAAAGAGCATCTTTAACGTTCCCACTAATCCCAAACCTGGCAGCAGGTATCCTTGGGAAGAGTCCAGGTCCCAGGAAGCTACGTTCCAACTGTATTAAAGCTTGTCCGTCTGAAAGCTTATTAAAAAACAGTGCTCATCCCACAGCAGTTGTTTAGCTGAGCTGCACACTAAGAATGCATTAAATAGGCTGCAGTATCCTGTGCTACTGCTAGTTTGCAAATGGTCACATCCACAGCAACACAATCCCAGACTAACTATGACATGGATGTTATTGACAAAGGCTACGACATTGTCATTCCTATGGCAAGAGATAGGAGGAGGGGAATGGGAAGCAGGAGTCCAGCACTGTGTTACCCACTTCCATACCTGTCTTGCCAAGTGGCAATTCATCTGTTCAGCACCCACTCACACCATGCACAAAGAAACAGGCCAGGGAATTTAGTCTGAAAATCTGGGAACAAAAAATGTTTCATCATAGTGTCTCAGCTGCAGTACTACAAATAAGAGCTATGAGATTTCCTCTGCTTTTTTTAGTTTGGGAGTGGGTTTGGGGGTTTTTTGGGGGGTGGTGGTATGTTTTTAAGCATTGCTGTACCACGTGAGCTCTTTAAATAATTTAATTCTTTAATTCTTAATTTAATATTTTGTTAATAAATTATTAGTTTAAATTGCAGACTAATCTTACTGTCACTACACAAAACCAGTGAAGGGGTGCTCATCTCTTAGCTGAGATTGCATCCTGACTGTAAGGACAAGCCTACTACACACTAATATCAAATAAAGATGCACTTTTAAATGTTAACAGGCATGGCATATAAATTGCTGTACCATGCAAATGGACCTCTGTTTTGAGCCCATTACTTGAAGAAAACTTCCAAGCACACTGCTAAGTCCATCCTCTCTTTCCTCGTGCTATTGAGGAAGCAGACTGATGAAAACAGATATACGGCCAGTCGTCTTCTCATGCTTATTTTTAGTGTGGAATAAGCACTTTGAGTACAGGAAGAAGTCCAATAGCTGGATATCATAAAGTGGAAAAAATACTAGAAAAAGAAGTCAGCAAAATGCAGTATGTTTCAAGCATGCTTGATAACTAAATTCAAAATATTATTAAAACTATAATTGACGCACTTTGTTGTAATTACATGAAGTGTTCTTATTTCCTTCCTGCTACAGTCAGAGCATGAATAAACAATCTGCTTTCAATTGCTCTCAGTCATTAAATTAAAAAAAAGCTGAAGGATATGCAAGTCAAATACGAAATTTTAAAAACTGACATTTATTTGTTGAAAACGTTTACTGGTACGTTTCAAAGACTTACGGAAAAGCTAACTACTCAAGCACAGCACTATTCAAAGATAACAAATGTAATCAACATCTCCCTTGCTCTGATGGAAATGGTGAATTGGCTTTCATGTAAGCAGTGAAAGAAGAAAAAAAAACGGCAAAGAGAGTTAACTATTTAAATAGTTAAGTTATTGCTAAGATTTGTATGCATTTCCTTTGTAGAAGATGAACCAGGATTAGAAAAAACACAATAGACAATTATTGTCTTCCTACAGTTTTTACTGCGTCACACAGAATATACTCACTTTACACAAATATTAAATGAATTAAGATTCCTCAATTCCACCATAATGAAGACAAATTTCAGTCTAAGTTTATGTGTGTTTAATAGCCATTAAGTTTTACTGCCTGGTTTGTGGATGCTAGCAAGAAAGGAGTTACTTTATGCTGTATTTTGTTTCTGATTATAAAAGTCAAGATCCCAAAAAAACTCCAAAATATTACCTACCTAAAAGCTAACTTCATTAAGACACCTTAAAAAAAACCAAACCCATAACCAAAAAATTGCACTTAGATGGAAGATAATTACTTTCCCTTATCCTATGAGAGAGATGTAGCAAAGAACAGATTTTTAGCTTCCTACCACCCCCAAGCACCATCACTCTTATAATAGCTAGTATATGAAATGAAAGCAAGGATGTTACTTAAGCAACTCTGTGTGTGTGTCTGTACACATCTAAATCTAGTGAAACATAAAGCGTTTAGAAACTACAGCAACACCTATCATTTTAAAGGCACAGTAGGAGAAACGTAATAAATTTGTCCAGCCATCCAATCAGGAGTTAAAATTGTTAACACCAATATTCCTCAAGGCTAATATTACAGGTATCCTGGATCAGAAACCCACATCTAAGAACAAACATTAATATCAGTTATTTTGCTTTGGATCAGAATATACATGCTATTGAAGTCCCAACTTACAAGCTTAACTTTGTACCAATATGCTCCTGTCTTGCCAAGACAAAACACTAGGTAGAACCCCTTCTGTTACTCAGGCTACTCCCAGGGACCCTGATAAAAGGAAGAAACTATCTGACGGATACAAGTCTATCTTTTCTCCTGCATGAAACATATGCATCCTAAATTCAGCTCAAACTGAACGGTTTCAAAACAACTAACCCAAAGGTTTCCATGGACGAGGCAGCACAGGCAGCCCCTGCACAGCTTTTATAGGATTCTCACCAACACAGCTTGACAAGGTTCCAGTGGGAAGACCCCTCAGACTCTGCCTCAAGCTTTTGGTCTCTTCCTCAGATTATCAAAAGATAGCCAATTGTGATGGTGGTTTTTCTGCTGGAAGAAAACTTCATGCTGGACTGAGACCACCAACTCATTTCACATAGGTCAGAAAATGAGATGGTAATAGTTTTTCGCAGTTGCCAACTTAAATTGTATTTGAGCTACAGACCTAGATGTGAAAGGCTCTGTAATAAATTACCAATCTCCTGAGCCATCCAGTTAACAACATGCATGGTTTTCTTTTTAAACTCAATTATCCTTAAGTTCATAAGTTTTCTGAAACTGTAGAAAGTAAAACATCAGAAAAATTTAGATTCTTGATGACAGGTCATTTGTTTTCTGTATGCCTCTTAAAAATATACTGAAGAGTACTACTGCAGGCAGAACATTAGAGTAAGACATTACGTTTTGGTTTAACACAAAGTGTGTCTAAGTAGTAACAGGCACTATATATTTCTACATTATCTTTTGCTCCACTATTTCATGAGTCATGACAAAGCCACCACAATCTTTTTGATTTTTTCCCTCAGTGCTGTGGCTTTTGTTCCATTTCCAAAACCAGGAGCAAATTAGAGACAATATCCATACAATTATTTTAATAAAGCAAAGCTTCTTTGTATTTCAGTTCTGAAAATGTTATTCATCAAAGACAAATCTTTTCCCATCAGTTTAAACAGAGACTGGCACTTATTGGGCATGAAAATAGAAGACAAATAACTAGTCATTGACTACATTTCCAGGAACACTATTAAAGCTATCTCAAAGACAAAAAGTGACTCTGGAAGAGTAATAAGGAAGCCAGACGTACTGCAACAAGCATAGAATAGCACTGGTAATACTGACTCATGGAAATGAAAGGTCAAACTAATGATACTCTCATGCACTAATGAAATTTCAGTAATTAGAAGCATCATATATAGATAGTATCATACTTTAATAGCATTTTTTTCAATTGACTTCTAAGGATAAGAGCTACAGACAACTGGGTCAAGAAAACTACCCAATTTTAAGACAATAGACAGAACCAGCCGAGCCAGCTATGGGAATATTTCAAAGGCAAATATATAAGAATTGGTGAGATTCACCAACTTAAAACATTTAATAGAATTTTCTGGTTAAGAAACACTAACTTAGGTTCAAAATGTTTTGCTTATACTGTAGTTTGGACAAACATTAGTTTACCTGCAGAAGTCTTCAAAAGTTGGCATGGCTATATTTCTGATACACTATAAATATTAGGAGAAGATAATGGCCTTCAAAAGTTACCTTCGTAAGTAAAACTGATAATTTTAGGGAGTTTGTATTTTTTCAGCAGTTCTTACAGCCAATCATCCTCTTCCACACCTACACACATGCTGTATTTAGTTATTTATCTTGCCTGCAGTGATACTACCAGAGGCATTTTCTGCACCTCCACATGCCTGTTATTTAAATGAACACTTTTAAAAATAGTTTATTTAGAAAATCAAAAAAGGAAAACAGCCATCTGTACTTAAGCAACTCTGTAAGCATACCAGATCATAGTCAGCTTTTAAAATTCGCTCTTCTAATCAAGGCTGTCTGACTGCAGTATAAAAATATATATTTATTAGTACATGCCCTTAGCACACAGGTTTTTGTTTCCCAGTGATTTTTCATTTAAAAAAAAAAAAAAAAACAACAATCCTTGCCCTCAATCATCATCCCAGTGCTAAAACCCATTGTGGATCCACTTACCAAATCCCTGTGTAACACCCAGTTAGCATGCAGGTAGTGAATACCATCTAGGATCTGATATAACAGTGACTTCACCATTCCCCGAGGTAACTGAACTGGTTTCTTGTTTGCTTTAGAAGCCCTGTGAAACTTGATTATATGCTGTAAAAGGGAAAAAGAAATCAAAATAAAAAAGTGTAATTTTTTGATCTACGGCATTACACAAAAATATTGCCAGCAATTCCTTACACAAACTTTTTATGTGTTTTTTCAACCTTTCATCATTCATTTTCAAAACTAGAAACATGTACCTTAAGTACTAGAAAATTAATACTTTATGAGGCAAAGTGATCATTGTCCCAAGGAAATCTCTCAAAAATGAAGTCAGTTGTTGCTGTGGTTTAACCCTGGCAGGCAGCTAAGCGCCACACAACCACTCGCTCACTCTCCCACAATGGGATGAGCAAAACAAACCCAATACAACGGTCAAAGCAAATTCCCTTGCAGATCACTGATCTTCAACAGTTTGGAGGTTTTAGGGGTATTTTTGTTTGGGGGTTCTTTTTGTTAAGATAGGCTGATACCTTGTATATCACAGCACAGAAATAAAAGTGCATCACCTAACTGCTCTACTATTTTACTTTTAGGTTTTCTCCTACAGTGATAATGACACTGTAATATTCAACCCTAATGCCAGACAGAAATTCTTGCAAACTGTATCGGGAGTTTTAAACATCTAAATTAGAAGCCCAGATTTATTCCTTCTTTATTTACTATACCCTTAAAACACAGTACTCTCAAAACAGAAGCTGTTGACAGAGCAAAGCTGTAAATCTGTCCATCTGAAAGACAGGTACCAAGCCAGACATGGAAAAATCCTTTAACAATTATTAAGTGTATACACAGGCAATGATGTCTAGCAACAATGAGGAGTCCAAAAGGATATGTTGTCTTAGTACTTGAGTGCCAGATGCCACCAACTTCAATAGCATAAGGTGTGCCACAGTCATGGTAACCGTTTCCGTCTTTGCCTTCTTTTGAGAGAGAGAGGTAGTTTGTACAACAAACTTTTTCATGCATTTACACTTCTTTTCTGTAATGGCTTACACTTGTGTGATCATCAAAACAGTCCTGGATCTTGTCCATCCAAAACCTGGCACCAAAATTCTATCACGTGTTCTCCCTACATTCCTGAGCTTTCATATTCCAGGTGCCAATGAGGTACCCAACTACTCAAACCCCTTTGGGAAACTGCCTTTCCTCTCTTGCTGCAGCCCAGCTCCATACAGCTTGCCCTCTTTTGCTTCAGGCATCAAGCTTGGCTTTCCTGGGAGGAAAAGGCACATCCCTGCTCTGCCAAAGGTAAAAATGGAGCTGCAAGGAGGAGAGAAATATTGATGAAAAAGTAACAGTCCCTGCCCCGTCAGCCAAGCACCACGTGCACGAGCATCCCTAAACCTGAGCCACACGTTTCACCTCCTCTCGCCTCCCACCTCCACTGACTCCAAAGCAAGAGTTATTTTTCATGCAGTGGCCAGAGAGAAGTGACTCTTCAGAGACAGACAGAAAGACAGACAGCTCTCCTGGACCTTTTTGTCCTGCTCTGATATACTCTGTGCCCTTTTCCCAATCTTGTTTGAGACCTGCTGTGCAGGACTTGGTCCATGGCCAGCTCTCTGGAGCATGGAGCCAGCCCAGTCACTGCAGCCAGGTCTCTTGCATCCAGATGCAGTGAACGACCAGGAGCTGGTACATCTGGGGAGTTCTGGAGTTTATACAGATATGTGCATGTAAACATCAAGGTCAAAACTGAGGGTCATTCCTAAGTTACCGATATTCAAACCAGTGTTTCGTTAACAGAGATGCTTCTGCAGTGATTTTGGTTAAGTATGAAGCAATGCAAAAATGTATAAATACAAACAAGGACAGGTCACTATTAGTCACAACCTTCCAAACAAATACAAATCCTTGCAGCACATTTTGAAACAAAAACCCCGTCACATATTCCTAAACTTCTGCAGCTTAGCATATCAAAATACAGGGGAGCAGTGAAAAAAAGAATGTGCTTTTTTCTTCTCCACATTAGAAAAAAGCTTTACTGCATTTCTTCAAGGTTTTTTTTTGTTGTTGTTTTGTACATCAGCCTTAAGAATGTCTCAACATTTCAGCTGTTTGGTTTTTTTTTTGCCTTAATTTTATCTTGGCAATGAAATCTCAATACTAACTATCGGAACTTCCAGGACATTGAAATGGGAAAAAATATCTTCAATTCAGCTTAGCTGAAGGGCAACTGACACACTAGTTCTCAGGCGAATACTACTGAATTATTCCCAACTACAAGGAACACCATTTTCAAAAGAAATTAGTTTTGATTTGGTTTGTACATCTTAGCTGTCTGTCTGAACTACATGCAGAGGAAAAACAACTCATGATTCATACAACTCAAGTCTTACATGAATCCATACATCAAAATTTCCATCTCATTCCAAATTGCCTCTGTTGTACCCTTTCATATGAAGCTTCTTAATATCTTTTAAGTTTAGTATTACAATACTTGTTCCATTGAGAGCAATCCTCAAAATGTATGTCAGATTTAATTCAAGGAAAACACATACCTTTTTTTCAGGGAAGTCAAGGTTGCATGGGATTTTGGATTCTTTACAATGCTGCTACTTTTTTTTTTTTAAGCATTCCAAATGGATGTTAAGGTTACAAAGACTAAGTTAACAGAGGAAAAGGATATATATCTTAAAACAAATTTACATTGCCTTCAACGTGTTTATATTTCAAAGCTGTATCTTGTAATTAGGAATAAAGAGCCTTCCTCCCAAATACAAGAAATTTCAGCAGATGAATTGAATAAAAAGCTTCTCCCACTGAAACACATGAATTAAATTTCAATTATATGCAGTGGCATTACTCTCACTTCATGTATTCACGGATGACATGCAATGTAACTAAAACTCCAAACTGTCCTATTCAGCCAATAAGTTTGTCATTTTTCAAAAGGAATCCACCTGCGTAATCAATTACATTTTCCTGCACCCTACATTAGCTGTAATGGAGGGTTATATCTGCATTTAACTAGATTTCTAGCTACTGAGAGCTGAATGCAGATTTTTATCTTGTTAAAGAGGTCACAGATTAACTGTGTAGCGTGCTTACCCAACATTTTCCATTGCTTTTTCTTTAGTACTGAAATGTTTCCAACAAACACGGGGCAAAAGGCTATACTGTTTTTAAACAGACGTGTCTTCTCTGACCTTGTCCCTTTTCTGCAACTAAAACTCTAAACCTGGTACCTACAAGCAATTCACCTTACCCAGAGGTCATGCTCAGCGTAGTCAAAGAGAAGCCACACTTTCCTGTCAGCATGGGAAAGAAACACCTTTTGCAGAGAAATGACATTTGGATGCTTGAGCTCCCGCAGCAACTGCAAAATAAAAAAGTCCACAACAGTTATATCTACACATCCAAAGCTGTGAAAGGGCTGGAAAGATGAATACTTCAATAGTCTTTGCTACATATTCTACAATACAAACAAGAAAAGTTGAAATCTGCAAGTCATGGAAAACAGCATCTATCTTTTTAATGAAAGAACCAGTCATTAGTTTGAAACCAAAGCTGAAAGCAGGTCATAACCCTCTTAGGGCATTCACTTCCTATTCACTTCCTAGAAGCTGAAGTCTATGTAAGCCTCACTATGATCCAGGATCAAGAAGACTCCGCAAACAGCCGGCTGTGGCATCTGCCCTTTCCCATAGGCTGTAATCTTTGATAGAACAATTTAGAGTATCCAATTTTCTCCTGACTCCCAATTATCTGAAAACCCTGCATTTTGGTTGCAGCCATTCAAGGCTGAATGGCATGACTCATTTAGAGCCTGTCAATGCAGTCAGCTAAACGAAGATGTGGTTTGTAAGATGGAGTCAGCTGATCTACAAGGTCACCACCACCTACAGAAGGAGGTCCGACTCCCTCCCACTACATATATTACACCAGTTATGTCACTCACAGAAGCCATCCACAAAACAGCTCCCAGTTCAGGAGAAAACTAACCCAGACACACAAAGGTGTTAACTTTCTGCTGAATTCCTGAGCTGAAATGACTCACGGCACTAACAGCAGACCCAGCACTAGCAAAGGGACACAGCTAGGAGCAAGAACTTCTTTCAGCAGCAGTGAGCCATTAAAGCAACTCAGTTGCTGTAGAAACTACAGCTTTAACCACCACCAAAAGGAAAACATAGCTGAGATATAGCACAAAAAATGAATGCAGACAGCATTGGTCTATTTGAGCTCTACTGGTCATGTTACAATTATACTGTACTCACACAATTGCTAAGAAAGAAACAAAAAAGTTATCTAAGCAAACTATGTCAAGCGTGGCTACCCAAGACTAGATGAATTCTTGCCAGCTGAGTCTGACAGAAATGATGACATTTTTAATAAAAGGAATGGCTAGGGTTTTTTTAAAAGCCAAGGACAATTTGAATATAGAATAGAAAATTAACATTTTATTTCTGAGATTGAATCTATTTTCAATAAAATATAATTTTCCCACTACATAATAGAGGAAAAAAGAAAATTCATTCCTTTCTACCGATACCTTTGTCACATGTGGTAACATTTTAGCTGCTACTGAGATAGTAAAATGGGAGTGGACATCCACATATGTTTGCTTCCTTCTTTTCTATTTCATTTAAGACAGATTCCTATCTGTCTACTCACTGACCAGAGTCTTCAGTGTGGCATTTCTTGAGCAAGAGGACATAGCCCACAGAGCTTTTATCTCAAGTATGAGATCAAACAGGGAGACAAAGGGTTGAGGAGACAATGCAACATTACAAATAAATGCAGAAGGTAGTTGTTTCACCATTTTAAACCTCTTAATCTTAAGATTTGCAAAAGCATTACATAGAGGAATTTTAAGGCAGGATCTGCAAAAAGTGTGGAATTCTGTAAATGCCTGTAATTCCTACAAAGCATAAGATCAGCATGGGGAAAACCAAGAAATGCTTATCTGCAATTTTTTAATCAATTACAGGTGGGGGCCATCTGTGGTAGGTTGACCCCAGCTAGCAGCTAAGCCCCACACAGCCACTTGCTCACCGCCTCAGTCAGATGGGAAAGGAAGAGCAAAAAAAGCAAGAATATTTGTGGGTGAGAGTAAGACTTTAATAAGTGATGGAAAGAGGAATTAAAAAAAAAACCAAACCCAAAACAAAAAACCACTACAACACAAGTGATGCAAAGGCAATCACTCACCACTTCCCACAAGCAGACCGATGCCCAGCCAGTCTCCGAGCAATGGCTACCTCCCCAAAGGGAGAGTGGGAAAGAGAGAAAGCCTGGACACTGTGCAAGCACCGCTCAGGAATAGCCAAAACACTGGTGGGTTAACACCACTGCTTTACTTGCAAATCCAAAACACAACACCATGTGGGCTGCTATGGAGAAGATTAACTGCATCCCAGCCAGACCCAGTACAGCAAAAGCATCGGTGGGAGTCATCCTCTTAATAGCGAATGAGGTTATAGGGTTTAAGGACACACTGCGCCAGTCCTTAAAGGACTTTTTGTTGAATCAGTATAAATTCACAGCTTAAACTTATGCCAAACATCTCGATGAATTAACTGTAGCCAGGAGTTTGCATGACAGTCCAGCAACTATGTGTCCATTCCAAAATTTTATCAGATTTCCTGTGGCCTGATGACACACCTGTATCAGACAACAGACTATTCCTCAATGAAAGAGGCAAGTACTAGTAAGGGCTCTAGCGAATAATGTAATCTTCAGACCCCATATCCGTTCAGAATCCAAGCCCAGACACTGCACATTTTCATCCAGGTTCCAGCTCCAACGTCGGGTCTCTCCAGATTTCAGTCTCTTCCTCCACATGCTTGAAGTTCACTGGCAGATCACACACAGGAACACTCACACAGCTCTCTCTGGTAGCTCATCTCCTTCCCTTTCCTACCTTTTATCTTTCCACTAAACGTCCTACAGTAATTTTTACACAGTCCCAAGCAGCCCCCTCAAACACCCAACAAAACCTCTATCCTCCTATAAGATCCATAGCAGTCTGCTTTCCCTTCTCATCTGTTACAAAGCCCTGGTTGTTACAAAACCTTCAAGGATACACCAAGAGGTTCCTTTTGCAGCCCATCAGCAGTGTTTTAAGAGTTCTGGCCTTTCTTACTGTCACTGATAGCAGCTGTTATGATTTGTGCATCTGTGTGCTCAGTTTATCATTCTTGCTTGGTTTTCACCTTTACCTTTTATGCTGAATAGCCATTTACCACATATTCTTTCAGTCTACTCAAAAAAACTAATGGGTTTGGTCAAAACTAGACAGCCACAAGCACCCCAGTGAATAGGATGGCTAATATATATCAGCAAAACCATCAGAATAAGGAAATGATTGCTGCAGTGGTGACAGATGAACCCTGAAGCACTGTCTTGGAAAGGCTGAAACGCTCCAGGACAGTGATAACGCAGAGCGACAAATGCAAACGCTGTCTGAAGGACAGAAAGAGCTCAGGCAGATGATAACACATCACATGGACTGAAAAGAGCATTTCCATTAACCTCACTCTCCATGAACCCGGCCACTCCATATGCCACACACCTTTCCTGCCAGATGACTTGCCTCTGGTACAGCAGCTGACAGAGTTCACTGAAGACAAAGCAGACTGCAAGAAACACAGTTTGACTACCAGTACGATGCCTGCTAATGATAAAGGCCATTTTTTGGCTTAGTGACTCTGATACCTAATTGCTTCTGTCTATCCTAGTTCAGTTCTATAGAACACAAAGAGAAAGTAGACGAAAACTATGCATTTGGCTCTCAGTAAGTTAGCTTCATTTTCATTTGCATATCACATGATGATTCAAATCCATTTCTACAACCAGAAAGGTTTCCTTTAAATTAGTTCTTCTGGGTGCCCCTTATAAAGAAAGGAGATCCAACTGACCTTCAAAGAAACGGAAACCAGCAAATGATGAAGATGCTGATACATCTGGTTTGACTTGAGTGTTACAACCCCATGTTGTCCCTGGCTGGTCTTGCCCGTGCTTTCACAAATATTGTTCACGACACAGGAAGGGAAACAGCATCACTACGTGCAAGTCCCAGGCTCACACTGATGAAGGTTCCTCCATCTCCCTCTTCAAATGCAGAAATACTCATTCCACAGCCACGGGGCAGCTGGGGGACAGTAAATGAAAATGTCCTAACGATGCATAAAATTGTTAAATGCTTCACGAACAAGGACAAAGTGGGGTAAGACAGGACATTATTAAATAATCAGCAGCATTAAGGCAGCCTGGCAAACTGCCACATGACTAAGGCAAATCTTGCACAGGGACACTAACAATAATTACCTTTCACATCAAATATGAGCTGAACTCAGCACAAGTCTTGATGAACATGATCTCCTTCCTCTGGTGATATTCCACATTTCCCATACAGCTCTCCACCCCTACAGACATTTCTCATGAGCCAAGACACTGCACGCTTTGCCTAAGCGAGGATTTCTAGCTTAACTGCAAATGTCATTCCACCCTCACTCTTGACACTTGCTACTACATGTGGTCTGCAGGGAATGTAACCTGCTAAGTGTTGCAATACTACCATACTTACTTCTATAATCAAGCACAGAGTCATTTGCTAGAGCAACTGGCCAGGTGAGCTGGCCCAGGAGTTTCTCTGATGTCCTGTCTCAGGACTTTAGCTATCTTAGAAAAGGCAACTCCTTGCTCTCACTGCCTTCCTATGAGTGCTATGCAACACGCTTCTCCCAAAGCTTAGGGCAGTCAGAAACTGGCTACATACAAAGCCATAGGCAATTATCAAGCAAAACTTCCACTTAAAATCACTACTGTGTGATCTTGCTAGTTTGATGGCGTAAATTCAAAACCTAATCATCATCTCATGCTTGAAAAAGGCTCACATCAGTTCCGCCAAGTGATCCAGCAACAACCAAATCATATATGAATAGTCACACCATAGCCTTAAGATGGAAAATGGGGAAATAGGGACTTGGAACAAAGCAGATTGCAGTTGATGGAGAAAAAGGTGATTTGCAGACCAGAAGACGACTGACAAAGATTTAGTCATCCTGTAACAGACAAGATACCAGTGCAACTACCGCTAAAACAGATGAGTATAGGCAGTAGTGAGACGTTACCTGAAATGTTATGCGCAATTCTGGCCAATTCAGGGAAGATTAATTCCAACTGCAACAGGGCAAAGAAAGCCCAAGCCTACACCCAGGGGAAGGGAGAGCCTACTACACAACGAGAAAACAGCAAGCCAAGACAAAATCCTTACAGCCTGCCAAAACAAAGCCAGAGAAAGATGCAGTCTTTCTATATCTCTTTAAAATGAAAGCAGGAGAGAAGAGCTATTCTAACTAACTGCCAAACTTATCATAAGTGCAAATGGGTATGAACTAGTCATGATTAATTGTGGCTTAAAGGCTGAATAATGCTTATAGAGTCATCACTAGAATGAGACTCAGGAACTGCCTTCAGAGATTTTTCTTTTCCTTACAAGTTTAACTTGTAGTTTGCTAAATTTTTGAATTTTTGCTTGTCTGCAAGAGCAGGCTACTTATTGTTCTGTAGTTTTCTGTCCCAGCTCCTGTAGACTCAAGGCTGTTCTAACTTGTACAAGCTGGCTATGGTGCTTGAAGGACACCACATAGACAGGAGACAGCCAGAGTACACCATTGTCTACCCCACCTCTACTTTGTCCCATTCAGCATTTCCATCAGAGAGTGTCTGCCACAATATCTAGCAGTTCTTGTTCAGAGCCAAGTCACAAACTAATGCTATCATGTAAAAAACAAGCTTTTCAGGGATATTTCTGTCAACCAAACCAGGCACCAAAAAACCAAAGCTACACAGAAGTCCTGCAAAAAGTAAAAGAAAAAAACCCAAACCAACCAACCACAAAACAAACAAACAAAAAAAACCCCAACAACCACCCAAGCAACTTCTCATTAGCCAAAGGAAGCACAGGCAAGTGACGTACTTGCAAGCCTGCTAAAACTGAAAGAAAAATGCTGATCCACAAGAAAAACGTCAGAAAGTCACTTGATTACTCTAAAACCTAAGACTCCTGTATAGGAAACTGTCCAACCCAAAATCCTGAAGCTCTATTTGAAGCCTGGATAACTACTCCAGCTTCCCACAGCCTTGAAGAATTCTCCTGCTTTGCGAACTGTGAAATAGGAGTTGCTGCACTATTCCAGGTGATAGGCTTTAATGACTTCTTTCCTCGTGATTGCATCAGGAGATGAGGAATCGAGTGTTTGGGCTTGTATGTTTTGTATATTTTTGTACAAATCTTCTCACCATTCTATCCCTCTGCTCTCCCATCTAACACAAATCCACCTCTTGGTAGGATGAGCATGCAGTTTTTAGTGCCTAAATCCTCAGAAGTGCAAATACAGATCACAAAAAAGATACCCAGAATCCCAGGCAGTGTGCATATCTGCAGAGAACCAGAGATGAGCAGCCAAATGTTCAGTTAAAATTCTGGAAGAGGCAGGATTCACAAATGCTTACCCTGGTGGATGAATGGGGGAAAGATAAGGAAGAATATAACACTACAACTATCTTGATATTAAAGATACTGATTCAAGTATTATAATTAGCACAATAACTGTTAATTCTACCAGTTAATCAATTGGTTTACATAAAATCATTGAAAAAACCCTCTTATTTCAACAGAGTAAGAGACTAGCTAGGTTCTTGAACATTAGGTCTAAGTTCTCATGTTGCAGGAAGTACTGAAACATAGGAAGTCTTTCATATACATATATAGGCTGAGCTCATCCCATAACCGAGTCAGCCGTTTCAACTCAGGTCTCTGACCTAGTTCAAGCCTTTCCCCGTAATTGCTGTATTTCAATAATTATTTTATTTTTCTGAAGATATAACACTGTTCTTCAGCTCAGGTGTCTGCATCAAACAGACATCTTAGAAGCGTAGGCTCTGGACATTTTTAAACATATAAGTTACTCAAGAGGCCAAAACTCAAGTTAGTCATCATAAACAAAACAAAAACCATTGCAGAGTTATAAAAACAAGGGAGAGTTTCACTGGGATTTATATCAAACTGCACTCTTCCCAGGCAGTCACAGAGTAAAATATACAAGCTTCAGCTCTCCAGAGAAACTGAAATGGATACATCTCATATGCAAACCAAGTCATCCTGGTTCCTTTTAATACCACCATGCTCATAAAATGCATTAATTGGGAGAGTCCAGAACACACTGTAACAAAGTCTGGCATTCAGCCTTGACTTTTTAAGTATGACAACAAGTAATTTTATTAATTAGATGTACAGATGACATTTTAGGGTACAACACTGCTGATTAACTCAGTAGCATTTTCATATATACATTACACATACTCACATAATCAATATAAACAGTATGGCTATTATCCTCAAATTGATCCATCTCCATATGAAGTTTCTTTTTTTCCTTTAACAATATTAATTGATGGAAAGGGGAAAAAAAATTCTATTTAACAGAATTAAAATGAACAACACATTTTGGGGAAAAAAATTCTCCTGTTAACTCCAAACAGCAACATCAAAAGAATGGTAAGGAAGAGAGATTCAAACCCTAGAAGTCCATGGTGAATTATTAATTCAACTGCAGGAAAATTCAACCACAGTATCAGCAGTTGCAAGCCTGGAAGCATAACCGTAAGCATAGTCAACAACAGCTCAAGAAATGCTGCCTCAGGTTACTCTTTCTACACCTACACCTGCTTTTGGGCTCCACTCCCCTCTTAGCTCTCGATGCCTGCCTTCCTGGCATCTTTGGTGTCTTCAGTACATTCCCCTTCTTCCCCCACTAACCCTCTCCCACGTGGGTCCTGCATCGTACTGCTGTTCTCTTCAAAGGGCACACGCTGCGGCAGCTCAGAGCAAGGAGAGAGCCTCCCTGCTTCCTGCTCCTCTTCCATCACTACCGGGGACACTGCGGCCCAAGAGGAATAACTACACAACACTCCAAGTCAGGCAATGAGGTCAAACCTTTCCTGGCTGTCAGTCAAGTTAGTGATTCTCTTTTAATAGATAGAAATTGAGTAAGGGTCATATCCAGAGCAGAGACACCTCCCTAACACCAGCCAAGTGTCTCTTGCCAAATTCAAGCAGAAAAAACTCTTCAAACCTCTTTAGGTAAATCACTGCAAAAAGACGAACAAAAAATTGTTCCCAATCCCTCTGAAATGGTAGCTGACACTTCCCAAGTGTTCAGCCTGAGGGAGTCACAGTATTTGGAAAACTTCTGCCAAAATGGATGAAATAAGCAAAAATTTAAGACCCCATTTTCAGCTCCTTAAGCTCAGCGTGGGTGTCTACAACGGCAGGAAGGCTCAGCTGTTATCAATGGACAGGAAGAGCTTCTCCTGAAGAATATTCTTTGCACTGCATTTTTCATCACCTCACTCGGTTCAAGGACTAACATGTTTGAAATCACAAAGCCAACTGGAAGTTGACAAAGTAGGAAAACCTGGTACTCACTTCAGTCAATAAAAAGGAAATTAGGGTAGGTATCATTTTGTACCCTTGAGGAACAAGGACTGAAAATAAACTATTTGCTTCCCACACACACACGTAAGTTACATGCATTTCCTTTTAGTAAGCAATTTCAGTTGAAACATGTTAAAAATAAACCCAAGCTGCAGTATAACATAAGAACATACAACAGTTAAACTTCAGAATACCGGTGTTACCAGTACTTCTTTGGAAGCTTATCACAAACCATAACTAGACCACATTATTCACCAGTTTCTAACAACAAGGAATATACAAATATAAACCTCAATAATCTCAGAAAATGTTTGAATAGTATTCATGGGTGTATTACAGCCTCCGAGGCAACAACAATGCCAGTTTAGTTTGAAGTCTTCACTTAAATAGAAGCTAATATGTTTTAATCACTATGAGCCAATAAGAACTAATCTCTTTAGGAAAATAACTGAAGTACTAATGCAAAAGTCAGATCAAATACATAATTTAAGCCACTGACTCTAATCATGTTTTTAAACTGCTGCATTTAAAGTTAATCTGCCCCAAGGCAGGCAGTAAATTGTAACTTTTAGACAGCAAACATAACAGGTGCACAAAATCTTCCATTACATTTGTACTTACTTTATACCTCCATGATAAAAATATAGCACCCATAGTAGAATAACATAATTCAGCAAACAAAAAACAGCATGCACTCAAATTAATACTTGTAATAAGTCTGTTTGCTAGTAGAAAGAACTAATGTTACTTACTGCTATTTCTCTGCATGCAGACATAGAAATTCCAGTACCTTCTATTTGCTTTAAAGCATAATCTTTATCATCTTTCCTGTGAAAGAAGAAAAGAAGTTTTTTTAAAAAATTGCACCATGAATTCAAAGTGAGTTCTTCACCACCATTCAGAGGACAGTTTCTAATTAATACAAATTCTGCATCTTACTTTCTTTTGATTCTTTACTAGTTTAATGTCTGGATACCCAGCTAAACCATAAGATAATCACACCAGCTTGATAAAGCTAAAATATAAATTTGCTCTCACTACATAAATAGGGAATTTTTAAAACTTTCTTTTTTAAATGCAGTGATCGACATTTCTTCCATTCCTTCCTTCTCTTATTAAGAAAAAAACAAAAAAAACATTTAGTACATAACAGAAATAAGTCTAGCTAGGGGTACATCTCCCACAAATATATTACTCTGGGACACAGCAAGTCTTCCCCATATTTTAATGAATTCTTGAGTAGCCCAGAAGAAACATCACAGTAACATCTTATCTTTTCTTTCCTCTAGGTCACAAAATGTGGCCTAAAATTATGTTCCTACCAAACTAATAAAACTACAAAGATTGATAAAAAAAATCACAAGGTATCTGTGCAATCTGAAGAATCCAGAGAAATGTTTGTTCAGCTTTAAACATGTATAACACTAAAACACACACACCCACACCCGTACTTTAACCAGTATGTACCTTACAGTCATTTATTTGAAATGCAAGCCTATTAGTAGGCTCCCAAAAGCAAAACGAAGGAGATACACTGCAGCACTGATGACATTGAACTCTTGCTCATCCTCAGCCTCAAAGAGCTCAAATTTTTAAGAGATGGAGTGTTTGTCCTTCGCACTTGTAGGCTGGCATCCGCAGCACTCCTGAGGGACATGGCACTTAACAACAGTATTGCCTTCAATATTTGGAGTGCTTGTATAGCCCCAAATCTCTGGGTTACAAAAGAATCCTCATTAAATTTTTAATGAATCCAGCTTCCACAGCTGTGAAGTGCCACCCTGAAAAAAATGCAACTCAAACATCCTAAATAAAACAAAACTGTAGTTAAGCATTTAAAACATATGTACTTGTTTCCTCCACCTCACACTAAATATCTGCAAGGCTTTGAATTGCTGTTTTCCTACCTGAAACACACACTTTCCCCTATCCATCACTACCTTTTTAATCTCTCAAATTATCAGGTCCTGTCCAAGAGATTTTTCATGGGATTCAAAGACAACACACTGTTAGCAATAACCTTTCAAAACAGAGAAGGGAAAAAGCGGCAGATTAATTGACAAAATCTGAACACAGTTAATGAGGAGGAAGAACGAAACCGAGCGGGTGAGAGCAGACTTCAGTAAAAGGGCAATTACACGGATTCGGCAAGATAAAAGAGGGGAAAACATACAGGATCTGATACAAACAGGAAAGAAAGAGTAGGGAGGACAACAACCAAAGGCATTAAAAAGCTTCCATATAAGAAAAAACTAAAACTTCCTTGTCTGGAAGAGAAAGAGCCAATGCTGAGCATAAATTCATACATGGCCAAAACAAGGTGGGAATAGGGAACAACAATCCCCTATTTTTCACCTTAGAGGAAAACAAGTTGCATGAAGCCCAAAAACAAGAAGCCATTATGGTACAAAGCACATAATTAAATGGTGCAACTCATGATGATAGAATATTATAGGGATCAGAACTATAAATGGATTTCAAATCAAATTACACAAATTTATGGTGGATAGGGGAGTTATGGACCACTCCATGAGCAGCTACCGAATATAACCCCAGTCTGCTTTCCAGTACAGAGATTTCCAATGCTGCTGATAGAAAAACATACAGGGAAATTCCCTCAGCTAAAAGTAATTTTACCCTCTATCTGCCCTAGCTAGCAATGGCTCATGGCCACTACTGGATACAAATATGAACCAAAATGGATTGGACTACAGGTTATTCTTATCACCCCATGTGCTCATCTACTTAGTTTTTGAGGCGTTTGGACGCCTCAGGAGAAGTGCTACCACAAAACTGCTACTGTTACAAGCATTACCACTGACAGAATATGGAGCAAAAGGGGTCATCTGAAGGTTATTCTCATTGCCCTGTTGCTTATCTTCTTAGATTTCAAGGTATTTGAAGGAGAACTCAGTATAACGAGAAATGCTACCATACAACTGGTATTATTACAAGCATTTCTGGTAGCACTGTCTACAATGAAGCCTGCTTTGCATTTAAGATTGTATGACTATTTTTAATTGATCAAATTTTTGCCAAATTAAGTCTGGACTAAAATTCTCCACACCAGATGGCAGACTTGCTCTGGAAATTTTTAGAAAAAAATACTGCGGCTGTTTCCTAGAACAAAACTGGAAGAACACACTTTTTCAATCATTGCTTTAATGCTGAAATTTGATAGGGGGGTTTAAGAACATAGTATGTGGTCTCCTTAAAACAATGGATGAAATAGGAAGTCTCTGAAAATTAATGTTCTCACATTATAAGGCAGTTAAAGAACCGAGATCCAGAGATCCCATGCCCAACCTTGTTCTGCCCTTACAGTAACCCGGGGCTGTGGGGAATTAACCATTCACTCCTTTGCTCTGCCCGGGTGCTGCGTGCAGGAGCTGAGAGCAAGTGGCCTCTGCCCTGTCCTCCACCTACCCAAGCAGTTTAGAGGAAATATAAGCATGGTAAAAAGAAGGAAAAGAAATTACAATTTAGGGATAAAGCACATTTTTAGCACCACACTACACTCTCCTCCAGAATCTGAAAAAATAACCAAAGACTTGCGAGACTTAAATTCTCTGAATTGTGCACGCACAGTTGAAACACAAAGTAATAACCAATGAAGTAATAACCAATCCCTAACCCTCTCCAAAATCTGTTCTACACTGAGGCTGGTAACACGCCATGGTTACCCATTACACCATTAGTACCAGCTTTTCCATTAACAGAAGTAGAAAATCCTACTTCTACCTTTGAGCCAAGCGAGATTTTCTTTATAAAACTTAGTGTAATTCCTCGGGAGCCAAGGGAACTGGGGGAATAGTTTTCAAAGGGAGCAATGAAAGTTTACAAAGTGTTATGAAGCCAAAAGGAAGGCCAAACAGAGTGACCAAGCTTATTTTACAGAACTTTCAAAAATATTTTGCCAATAGTCTGTTTAGAATCACAACACAGCCCAAACTGCTTCCCCATGGCTTCGGATATGGGCAATTTCCTTCTCTGAAGATAAAGAGGTGTGCAATGACAAGACAGGAAAAAGCAAACAAGAAGGAAAAAAAAAAAGCAAGAAAACACCCTGTTTGTAAACATGTTCCACAGCCAACTGTAAGTAACAAAATTGATCACTTAGCAGCTTGCATTTTAAGGGCACAGTAAGACTCAAAGCATAATTCAACTAAATTTCTTCCTTCTAACAGAGAGGTCCTGTTGGGAAAACCTGTCTGCTTTCTCTGCTACCTGGGAATGAGACATTAAGTAACTTCAGTAGCTCCTCCACCTACCAGCAGGCTTAGAAAAGCTGGTCAATCTGCCATCTTACTTTCATACCAATATATTCATACTTTCCCGCACTTAAGAAGGCTGGCATCTTCAATACAGTAGTACTCCCCTCTAATAACAGGCAGTTGTGAGAGCAGTAAGAATAAGAAAACTCACTTTGTACACAGCTGCTGGAAATCACAGCGTTTATTGTATTCACATCAAAACTGCATAACCTTGTGTAAAAATGTCATTTCCACACAGGGACAACATTACCATCAGAGGCATAAACTTGAAAAAAATGGGTAGCTGCAACACCACTTGCAGTGGACTTCAATGACAAGAACAAGATACCTGCAGTATCACCATAAAAGAGTGTAACTATGTAGTTTTGTTCTTACAGCTTGAGTAAACTAAAACCAAAACCACTACCTTTAAGAGAACTAAGCTAGTCAGTATTAAAATGCTTTTTCCACATATTAATATCTTTTTTAAGTTCTACTGAATTTTGAAGTATAACGGCACCGTAAGAAACATTCAGTCTATCTGGGGGAAAAAAAAAAATCAAAAGGATGCCTGCTGAATGTGACCACATTGCAAAGCTTTAGTATTAAAATGCCTGGTATTTCTACTCTCTATTTAGAAGGATACTTTAAGCATAAATATGTTCAGCAAGTGGGAGAAAATATCCTACACATGGAGAAAAAGGAGGCTTATTACCTAAAAGGCAGTTTAAAAGAAATCAATTCTACTGTTATTTCATCTCACATATATATTCTGTAGAAATGTATTGGCACAACATTATAATATATCCTTTATTCAGATCACTAGGTCAGTTTAAAATTTAATTAAGTAATAAAAACAGCAGAATAAAGTACTGAAGCTTTAAAATCAGTGTCATAATTCTAAAATTTACATTACCATTAAAAAAAGATCTCAAATTCAAAATTAACTGGTCACAATTTAGGAACAGTTTTGTCTTTAAAAACAAGGAAATGTAAAACTTGACTGCAGTTAAACATCTGAGGGAAATAGGCTCTGCTGTCTTACAACCACCACAGGGAACTGTAAATGCAGCATCTATTCTGCAGAAAACTCTAAGGAAACTGTTAATTGTTTATGATTCTTAATCCCTAAAGAATACAAAAACCCTGGTAATTAAAAGATAAGCCCACCAATAAAACGCGTGGGGTTTTTTAATTCTACCCCTGAGAATTCCATTATCATCAACAGTAATGAAAGTAACACATCCTGAGTCAGTGCAACTGTCGCACTATTGCTGGAGTGACTCAGGCTCAGCAGTACTAACTCAAAATTCTCTGAATGCATTAAATACGGCATTTTGATTTTACTAGCTGAAAATGAATTTGTGCTGTAGAGCACCTTAGCTTTGAACAATTCACCTCAATGAATGCTGAGTAACTTCAGCCCCTAAACTGTACAAGCAGTAGCACATCTTCACTATTAACAGCAAAATACAGACAGGAGCTTTCATACGTGCTAGGGAGCCAGGTAAGGCAAAATATACCAAATGCTCTACTACCTACCAGAATTTCAAAAAAGGAAATAGATGAATCGGAGGTTTTATTATAGTTTACTTGTAAGTATTAGAATAGTGTTCAACAAAGATTAAATTTAAACTACAAATTAAAAGAAAGATAACATGGAGTTAAACGGTGGTATTCAAGTTAGTTTTCTTTCTCTCTTCTCCCCTGAAGCTTTACTGAAATTGACCATAGCAAATATATGGACTTACTCCACATGCAGATTTGAGATGTAAGGAAGAACTTAGCAAAACACCCAGCTATAGGTTAGAATATGAAAATAAAACACCTACAAGAGCAAATTACAACATTTAGGAGACTGACTTGGTGTTTTCACTTTGCTGCATCCCCTGCCTCCTCCCCCAGGTCATAGCAATGATGTTTTTTTGTTTTAAATAAATTAAAATCAGCCTGGTACATACATGACATTCAATGAAGTTTACAGGAAGAATAGTAATTCAGTTCTTTGGAAGTATATGAATACACAAATTCAATTTTGACGCTGAAAGATTTTATACATTTATACTAAGTGCCAAAAGAACTGCTGTATACACAATAAACTTATATACACGCTAAAGCAATACATGGTTTTCTAGGAAGTGCAGCAAGATGAGGGCAGACAGGTACGCATTCAAATGATCACTTGGAAGAATAGAATTACCTCTTTTTCCTCTTGCAACACCACATTTATGGCACCAAATAGTCCTGCCAGAGTAAGATATTTATACCAGGAGTTCTATTTATATTTGCATTTTATATCTATTAACTACGAACCCAGAAAATGGGTGTGGTGGAGAACCAAGTGACAAAGGACACAAAAGAGGTTGAGGTTCTCAGTGCCACCTTGGCATTGGTTTTCACATCACAGTCCACTCGCACAACTACCACATTCCCAAGGCTAGTGGCACAGTCCTGGTGAAAGCAAGTAGAGGAGAATCAGATTAGGGATGACTTCAACAAACGGGACACATGCACAAGTCCATGTGACCAGGTGGGCTGCATTCAAGGATGTTTAACTCAGCTGGCAAATTTCATTGCAAAGCCACTCTATCATCTGCAAAAGGTCATGGTGATCATGGCAGGTTCCTGACAACTAGAAAAGGGCAAATATCAGGACCCTCTTCAAGAAGGGATAAAAGGTTCAATGATACTATAGGCTCATCAGTGTAACCACAGTCCTTGAAAAGGTTACGCAGCAAACCCTCCTGGGAAGCTATTTTCAGGCACATGAAGGAAAAGAAATTACTGGGAACACCTAGCAAGGACTTTCCAAGCATGAGTCGTGCCTTACCAACCTGATTGTCCTATATGAGAGGACTAGCTCTGTGGACAATGGAAAAGCACTGGATGTTACCTTGACCTTAGCAAAGCCTGTGACATGATCTCATAGTATACTCATAGCCAAATTAGAGAGAGAGCTTGGACAGCTGAACTACAAAACAGATGAAAAATCAATTGGACTGCCAGACTTAATTCGTTGTAATCAATCATACAAATCCAACAGGCTGTCAGTTACTAGTGCATCCCTTGGGGCAGATACTGGGGCTGATATAACATCTTCATTAACAAATGGACAATGAGATAGAAAGCATCCTCAGCAAATTCACAGATGACACCAAACTGGGGACAGTGGTTGATGCACTGAGGAACTGAGCCGCCATTTGGACAGACCTCAACAGACAGGAAAAATGGGCAGACAAGAACCTCAGAAAGTTCAAAGACAAGTGCAAAGACCTGTCTCAAGTTTGGAATAACCCCATACAACTGGACACACTGCCAAGCGGGTCAAAAGCAGCTTTACAGAGCAAGACCCGGGGTCCTGGTGGACAAGTGGAACATAACACAGCAATGTGCCCCTGTGGCAAAGGCAGACAACCAAATCCTGGGCTGCAGTAGCAAGAGTGGACCCAGCAAGTGGAAGGAGGTAATTATTCCCCTATATTCAGCACTACGAAATTACACTTGGGAGCTCCATATTCAGCTCTAGGCTTTCCAGTAAGAGACATACTGTGCAAGTCCAGCAGAGCACCACAAGGAGTCTGAAGTACCTGACACACAAGGAGAGGCTGAGAGCGACAGGATTGTTCAGTCTTCAGAGAAGGCTAAGGAGGGGTCCTACCGCTGCCTTCAGTTAGCTGATGGGGGGGTACAGGGAAGGAGTAAGACTCTTCTTGGAGGTGCCCAGCAAACAGATCAGAGGCAGCAGTCACAAGTGGCAAAAAGAGAAATTCCAATTAGATAGCATGAAGAAAAAAAACATGGCTAGTCAAAAAATAGAAGAGATTTGACAGAGTTCTCCATGCTCATAGATATTTAAAACTCAGCTGGGTAAGACCCTGAGCAGCCTGAGCTCATTTCAAAGTTGATCCTGCTTTGAATGGAAGGTTGAACCAGGTGCCTTCTAGAGAACCCTTCCAACCTGAAGTATTCTATGTGGGATCATAAAATAAACTACATTGTTCATGATTCATCTGAGACTGTAAGGAGTTTCACAGCTGTCTAGTACATTCCTTATGTATTTTCAAGACACACAGCTAATTCCTAATACTGTTTTCCAAGTCCAACAACTTTTCCAAAACTTAGCTAGAGAAGAAATAGGGCAATTCTGAATGCATACATGCATAACTCTGAAGACCATTTACTATAGAGAGATCTAAAACTTTTCATTTTCAATGTAATTTAGATCAGTGTGAGGACACAACTTTGAATTTCATCTCTTATTGGAATAGTAATCTTTCTTTATTCAATAATTAGAGCTTGTTCTAGTATTTGCAATGTGTGCAATGGTAACTGTCTCTTAAAAAAGGAAACCATTCTAAGGCTCTTTGTAGAACTACAGCAAAGCACAGATATTGCTACTTGTAAGCAGCATAAAAAGGAAAACCAAAGGATACATTTTTGTGAAAAAGAACAAGTCTTAAGAATTATATTTTTCCTCAATACTATAAATACTGCTATCTGAACCTCCAGATCTTAGTATAGCCTGCAGATGATCTGTACGGATGCCACACAAATCAAGAATAAATTTTTTCTACATACCCGATTTCAGTGGCTTTCATGTAGATTCCACAAACTTCCAATGTGCTTTGTGCTTACACACAGAGAACCATGGAGACCTAACAAAACCCTTTCACCCCTAAAGGAGGTTGACTTATGTCCCCAAAGACCATTACACGCTGACAAGATCAGTGTATTCTAGAAGTTGACACTAGAACACTGTACTGGTTTTGGCTGGGATGGAGTCAGTTTTCTTCATAGTAGCTCCTATGGGCTACGTTTCAGATTTGTGACCAAAATCACACTGATAACCACCCATGTTTTAGTTATAGCTGACAGTGCTTACACAGTGTCAAAGTCGTTTCTGCTCCTCAGACTGCTCCACCAGTGAGCAGGCTGGGGGTGCACAAGAAGTTGGGAGGGGACACAGCTGGGACAGCTGACCCCAACAGGCCAAAGGGCTATTCCATACTGTACGATGTCATCCTCAGCAATAAAAGCTGTGGGTAGAAAAAGGAGGAAGGGTGGACATTCAGAGTTATGGTGTTCATCTTCCTAATAACCAGTACGTGTAATGGAGCCCTGCTTTCCTGGAGATGGCTGAACATCTGCCCGTCAATGGGAAGCAGTGAATGAATTCTTGACTCTGCTTTGCTTGTGTGCGCAGCTTTTTGCTTTACCTATTAAACTGTCTTTATCTCACCGCAGGAGTTTTTGCACTTTTACCCTTCCGAGTCTCTCTCCCATCCCACTGCAGGGAGCGAGCAGCTGTGTGGGACTGAGTTGCCCACCGGGGTTAAACCTCAGGAAGCACATCCAAGATATATAGCCTTGATAACTGAAGAACACACCTAAGTATTAAGTTTACTCAGGTTTATAGTCACAGTCCAACTGGCTGAGACTGAAAAAAGTTTCAAATTGTAAAACATTTAAATGTATGAAACCCAGTGGTTATCACTGCATACATTTAAATGTACAAAGCTGGACAGGTATACCTGTGCAGAATGAGATATAACAGTTCTGTGAGGATAGAGGGTAACAGCCAAATAGCAAAGATGATATGCATCAGCAGAAAATAAATCATATAGGAAACAATTTGGTACTAACAACTTGGTACAAAGGATGAGAAATTCCATTATAAGCACCTGACTTCCCAGAAAGCACATTTTAGGTCAAAACTTTTGTCAAACTAATTAGTACACACACTAAGTATGACGACTGACTGTATACCTTCAGGTAAACCTACAATAAAGAGCAAAATCATATAAGTCATTCCCTAAAAAAAAAATCTGAGCTAACAGTGATGCAATGATAACCACTTCACCTTTTTGCAATTCCATTTTTATAAAACCTACTGGGTTTCATACATTTAAATGTTTTACAATTATTTTGATAAAAGGAACTGAAAACTAACAGTGAAGTTTTGCACAATAGCTTGCTTTAAGTCAATGGTTTGCTGCCGAAAGAACGCCATTTTCATCCCCAGACATACTCCTGTCCCTTTGCGCTAGAGCCCAGGTATTCATTTTCAGATGGAGATGAGCTTATTCAGAGTGGAAAAGTATTTCCAATGTTTCGTTTGGCATGCTTTCTGCCACATTAGAGGGCTGAAATGCCCTGCTGAATGCTCAGATGAGCACTGGAGTTGTCTAAAGGCAGAAAGCAGAGGTAGCAGAGGTACAGCGGTTTCTGTCTACATTCAGGGTGAAGTTCATCTTCTAACTCGTACTTTCTTTCCACGCCAGCTTGAGGCAAGCACACCCGCCTTTGCCAGAAAGCTGCAGCTAAGTGCTACACCCACTGCAGAAATAATTCTATTGAATGCTTCCTCATTTGACTGAATTTTAAAACATTTTGAAAAATGCAGTAGTCCTATAACATGCGTTAAACCTACAGAAAATAGGTTAACATTATCTTATCTATTATAAACTGCCTACTACACAACCAAAGCATGACTATTTTTAAAAGTTCAGATTTATTCAAGCCCAGAGTATTTAAATGTATTTACAACCAGCTTAAAGTTTATCCCATCATAGATTCTAGCGTGTTCTTTTCACAGAAGAACTCTGCCAAAAATCAGATAAAAACACAGATTCTGTCAAAGCCTCTTATATATTAATAAACGAGAAAGGATCATGAATAATGCAACCCAGTCAGAAAAGCTGGGAGTCCAAGCTACTTCGTTGAGGATTTCAGCTTGGAAGAGTAGTTCACAACTATTCTTCTCTCCTCTACAAAGTTTCCTGTAAAGACTTTCCAGGAACAGGTGAAAAGAATATAGAGCAGTTGGTACTACTTAATCTGCAGACAAAGATAAATACAGTTCCTAAAGTAGCTCGACTTGTTATATATTAGGGGTTGCCACCACAAGCAGTGCCTTGCACCCATTCTAATGCAGCTGCTGGCATCAGTACATGCTTTATAGTTTCACACACTTTTGTAACAGTGCTCACTCCCAAAGGGCAAATTTCAGACTGTTTCCATATTCCTACGGTAGTAAGTGTTGTCTACTTCTTCTCTAACTTCAAACATTAGATATGCAAGAAAAATATGAACTAAAAATGCACGGAAGCATGTTTAAAAAAATATGCAGTGAACAAATGTCTAGAATCAGCCAGAGCTGGATCAGCCACCCGCAGACAATATGGCACCCCTGCCACACCAGACCTCCAGGCACAACCAGGAGCAGAGCTGCCTTGGCACAGATTTCCGAGTGACCCGAGGCAGTGGCTGGGAAGAGGGAGCAGCCGGCACACACTCCCCTGCCAACACCCCCAGCCACCTCGGGAGCCTAGACCCACATGGTAGCAGTGCAACCAACCTCTGATGAGTCACCGTCTTCTCCAACCCATACATTTCCAGGGACACGTCCTCATTTTTTTAAGTGTTGCTGGTGTGCAGGGACTCTCAAATGATATTGGTATGCAACTATTATCAGGAAGACCGGCTACATCTTGCCAGGTTTCATAGAGAGAATATGACAGACTAAAACAGCATAAAATTAATTGGGGGGGATGGGGTGGGGGGGGGGGAAGCATCACATCCTTCATCTCCTAAGGTTCCTTTTCTTTTGCTTCTAAAGAGTGCGAGAACAACTTCAGGTGAACAACACAATGGAAATCCAGGACCCCAAACTTCAATTTCACCTTAAGATAGTAATTCTGCATACCAGACAAAGCAGAAACATGTCAGTAGGAAAGCACCGCTACATGCTTGCCCATCTTACTTTACTTCCTAAAAATCTGCTAGTTAACTGTCAAAGACAGGTGGATTGACCTTTCATAAGATCCAGAGCAATCACTCCTATTAATCAAAACCCCTTAATTTTATAAAGGCATGTCGCAGATTACAGCTACATCAATCCAAGTTCCAATCAATGTGCTGTATGATCACAGCAAGTTTTGGTGAGCCTTAGGAAGTGTTTGCATAGTCGTATCATAAAACGTAAATAAACTGCAAAACTCAGAGAAGTTGACAGAAACTTCATATTTCATTTATTTATCCTGCTGTTCTCTACTTTTTCTCTTTTCCTTCCAGAGAGGTAACAAAAATATATTACTATCTTAATGCCAGGCAATTATTATCTTCAAGTTTGTCAATAATTTCTAGCTGAATTTAACTTAGAGAAGGACTAGTAGAAAAATCACATTTAAATGTAAATACTAAACAACCTAGAAGAAGAGAAAGACTAAAGACTTATCTCTAAGGTAACATTTTAACAAATTTGCATGGTTAGGGGTTTTTTCCTGTTGAAGACATGATGTGCAAAAATGTAGAGGTAAACCAGCACATTCAGAGGCAAGAAAAGAGCCAGTTTGTGCTCTTTCTTTTTGCTATTAGCCACCCTCCTCAGAAACATACATTTTATACATTAAGAAAAGTAATCTTCAGCATGACTAAATCTTGCTAACACTTTAGTATGCAATTTTTAGATACAGTGTGCTTTATGAAAAAGACAAAAAAAAACTTTACAAAAGGATAGAAGAGTACAAGGAACACAGTTTGTGACTGAAGCACATTTAATGGATTTGGATCTAAATTTACAAGATGTCATGTGAAAATAAAAAGGCATATTACTCACCCAAATACTAACACAAAGAAGGTATTGCAGGGGAAGATGCTCTAACAGAACTGAATTCATTAAGGGTCTCACTCAGGCATTTATTCTTTTTCCATCCCCAAAATACTTACAGGACATGGCAAGATTGCTGTACCAGTACAGCATCATTATTCTTATCAGATAGCAAGGCTTATGCTGAGAATATTTTCTACTTCAAAACAAATCCTTCAGTAATCAGACCTTTTCATGGGTAAAGAAAAGGTCACTTCCACAGCTGGAGGAAAAACCATCAACAGCAAGCCAATAAACACTAGGGCTTCCGATACTATGGTGGTGAATGGCAATTACTGATTCACTTTATTCCTTTTGCTCTTTGATTTTTTTTTTTTTAAATTAACACCCTTCACCACAACATTTAGTTTGGCAAGAAGTTCAAAGTAACCAAGTAGATTCAATGATACACTGTACATGTGGTTCTTCTGATCTAACAATTTGCTGCTGTCAAAGAAAAGCCTTTTCTTGACATCTCTGCCTTGCTGCTTCTAGCCAGAAAATCCCTCCCCTTACGCCAGCTCTGATCTGTACCACACTCCTCCATGACATGATTCACCTTCCGCATTCGGCAAAAAGTTATCCTCTTCTTTTTTCCTGGGTGAACAAATTCTGTTAGCCTACAGTGGGGTATGATGAGTATCAAAACCAGCACCAAAGTATGTGTTAAGAGCAAAAGACAATGAAGGAATGGGTGGAGGAGCGATAGAGATGGAGGGAAAAAAGCAAGATATCACTCACTTCATTCCCTGCTTTCTGCTGATGGTGAAACCACAGGGAGTATGGTTGGCCATAATTTTAAAATAAATAAATGAATATTTAAAAAACAAACCAACTGCCCCACCTAGCCCTGCAATTAACTCCAGCATAAAAGTTCCACAGAAGCAAGAATCCCTGGGATTTAATTAAGTATCTTCTCCTCCTTTCTCCCACAAAATTGTAATTTGACAGCCAGCCTAAAAAAAAAAAAGTTTTAAAACCACACAATTATGAAGATCATTCCTATAAGGTGCTTAGTTGGTGGGCAGCAATACCCCACTCCACACTCAAAGCTCCATGCTGCTTTACTAAAGGACATGGCAGTCTTACCCGTACTTTTATACAAACCAACACAAGAAGCACCTATTCAAATTCTCTATAAAGGAAAAGATTGTTTTATTTCATTTGCACTTTCCTTCTTCTCTCAGATTGCTCTTAAGTCACCTCAACATTTGTACACTTCAGAAACTAGAAGTTGCATAAAGACAGCACAGCATTTCAAAGTATCTGTTCTGAAAAGCAAACAACAAACAGGGCTAAAGCACTAGTCTAAACTTCAGAAAATCGTACTTTCATTGGGTAACTTCTATTTTTGGTACATTTTTCTTCAATTAGTCAAATCTGTGAAGTTACTTGGTTTACATGGAGGAAACAACATATTTGCTGCTTTAAAAAAACTTCTATGATGAGAAGCTTTTAAGTCACAAATTTGCTTAACAGTCACAAACATACTACTGTAGGAGCTACAGGTTCACAGATGATATTTTCTTATTTAACAGCCCTTAATGGATTTATCTTTCATAAATTTATCCAGTCACTGAACAACTGTTTCCTATCTTCTCGATGACACTCAGGATTTTAGAGACTCTCCCTGTCCCTCACTCTCACAGATGAAAACGAGTCCTAGTCTATGGGAACCACTGAAGTTTTCGTACAGACACGCTCCATGTTTCTGAGTACTCTTGTTGGCCCTCCTTAGGTCTATTATATCCTGCCTGGGATGAAGGGATTAGAAGCGCCTACAATAGTGAAAATAGGATTTACAGCAACAATGACACCATGCTTTGTGCTCTGCTCCATTGCTACAAGACCTGTGATTCTCTCTGCTTGTTAGCAATTACTTGCACTGAGCTGGCACACTTTCACAAAACTGTCATTATAAACTCCAAAATCTTTTTCCTAAGTAATAATACATTCAGAGGATACCATTGGGCGAGTAAAGAAAGGACCATTTTCACATACACGCCACTTGACATCAATGAGTATGATGTATTATTGGAGAAGGACTTTGGGATATTGAGGGCCAAGCCTTCGCAATCAGTCCTTGCCTTCACTATCCCAAATAACTCACTCTCATCAGCAAACCTGTTCCCCAACTATTTCTAACAAGCGATTTCCACACAAAACTTTTGAGCAGCACAGATTCCTGAGAGATAACACTAATGACCTCTCACCATTCATTCCCATCTTTAACTAGCTTCTCTATTCAGAGAAGGACCATCTCTATGTTCAGCTTAAGTCTTTGGTAGGGGACTTCACAGAATGCCTTTTGGAAATCTAGATAGATCACATCAACTGTGTTGTCTTAAGCCACATTAACTCTGTCACAGGATTTTAATAGATTTAGGAGAAGTTGAATGTCATTGCTGAATCAACTCAGCACCTTTCTGTGTCCACTATCTCTGCTCTTGGTTCAGTTTACTAGTTAGTAGTTTCCACTCTTTCAATAACTCCTTTTAAAAACTGATCTCACCACTGCCCCTTTCCAGTCTTCTATGACTGGGACAATTTAAAGCATTGGGTTATATTTTCTGGTTAGTAATTTGCTTATTTCATTCTTGAACTCCTTCAGACATGTGAACACATCTCATCTTGACAACTGACTGTCCTTCACTTGAGTTTGTTCAAACAGCCCCTTCCCCAAACACTGCAATTGGAGACAGATCCCCCGATGCATTCCTTCGCCGCCAATTCTTTAAGTTCCTTCATAATAGACAGACAAAACCAAAGCTTTTCTCCCACTGCCATTTCACCTTCTCTAAACACTCCTTCTATAGTTCAGTGGTTCCCTGGTCCTACAGATAGCATTGTGCTACTGATGCATCAGAAAATAAGGGGGGAAAGTATGATTAGTTTCATTCCTTTCTCAGGTAGTTTCTCAAGGTTGGGGAGGGGTTGGGGGAACTTGTGTGTGGTTTTGAGGGCTTATATGGATGGGAGGTTGCCAAGGGGAGCTGTCGCACCACATTTCTACACTTAGCCTACCATCACTTACCTTCTTTTCTACATCCATCATTCACAGAACATTTAATTTTTCAAAGACCATATTCTCACTCCCAAGAGCTACCTTTATTCTACTATTTGGCCATGTCAGATTTTTTTAACTGATGGTTTTACAACGTGTCTTGATGAATGATACATACTCACTAAGAGCCCAGAGAAGCTGCAAAAATGGTTCCCAAGCAGCCTGCAAGAGGCATTCCATCCCCCTGATCATTTCTGCGTCCCTTCTCTGGACTTGCTCCAGAGATGTCTTTCCTGTGCTGAGGGCTCCAGAGCTGGACGCAGGACTCCAGGTGAGGTCTCACCAGAGCAGAGTAGAGGGGCAGAATCACCTCCCTCGACCTGCTGGCCACCCTTCTTGTGATGCAGCCCAGGATACGGTTGGCCTTCTGGGCTGCGAGTGCACATTGTCAGCTCATGTCCAGCTTTCCATCCACTAGTAACCCCAAGTCCTTCTCGGCAGGGCTGCTCTCAATCCCTTCATCCCCCAGCCTGTACTGATACCAGGGGTTGCCCCGACCCAGGTGCAGGATCCTGCACTTGGCCTTGTTGAACCTCATGACGTTCACACAGGCCCACTTCTCGAGCTTGTCCAGGTCCCTCTGGATGGGCATCCCGTCCCTCAGGTGTGTTGACCGCTCACTCAGCCTCGTGTCATCTGCAAACTTGCTGAGGGTGCACTCGATCCCACTATCTATGTCATTGATGAAGATATTAAGCAGTAGCGTCCCAATACGGTCCCCTGCGGGACACCACTCATCACCAACCTCCATCTGGACATTGAACCGTTGACCACTACCCTCTCAATGCATCCATCCAACCAATTCCTCATCCATCAGACAGTCCACCCACCCACCAAATCCATACTTCTCCACTTTAGAGAGAAGGATATTGGGGGGGACCATATCAAAGGCCTTACAGAGGTTCAGATAGACGACATCTGTAGCCCTTCCCACGTCCACTGATGTAGTCACTCCACCATAGAAGGCCACTAGGTTGGTCAGGCAGGACTTGCCCTTGGTGAAGCCATGCTGGCTGTCTCGAATCACCTCCCCGTTCTCCATGTGCCTTAGCATGGCTTCCAGGCGGATCTGCCCCCTGATCCTGCCGCGCACAGAGGTGAGACTGACGGGCCTCTAGTTCCCCAAGTCTTCCTTTTTTCCCTTTTTAAAAATGGGGCTTATGTTTCCCCTTTTCCAGTCAGTGGGAACTTCACCGGACTGCCACTAGTTCTCAAATATGATGGATAGTGGCTTCCCAACTTCATCCACCACTTCCATCAGGACCCACGGATGAATCTCATTGGGTCCCACAGACTTGTGCACCTTCAAGTTCCTTAGATGGTCTTGAACCTGATCTTCTCCTACAGTGGAAGGCTCTTCATTCTCCCAGAACCTGCCTTTGCCTTCTGCAGCTTGGGTGGTGAGGCTTGAGCACTTGCCAGTGAAGACTGAGGCAAAAAAGTCACTGAGTACCTCAGCCTTCTCCGTATTCCAGGTAACCAGGTCTCCCGTATCGTTCCAGAGAGGGTCCACATTTTCCCTAGTCTTCCTTTTATCCCCAACATCTTCGCTGGATAAGAAACTGGCTGGACGGCCAAGCCCAAAGAGTTGTAGTCAATGGAGCTAAATCCAGTTGGCAGCCAGTCACGAGTGGTGTTCCCCAGGGCTCAGTTTTGGGGCCAGTGTTGTTCAATATCTTTATCAACGATCTGGATGAGGGGATCGAGTGCTCCCTCAGTAAGNGTTAGGAAAAAATTCTTTACTGAAAGAGTGGTCAGGCCTTGGAACAGGCTGCCCAGGGAAGTGGTGGAATCACCATCCCTGGAGGTATTTAAAAGACGTATAGATGAGGTGCTCAAGGACATGGTTTAGTAGGCATAGGGGGTGTTGGGTTGACGGTTGGACTCGATGACCTTAGAGGTCTTTTCCAACCTTAATGATTCTATGATTCTATGAACATGCCTATAAAAGCTTTTCTTGTTGCCCTTGCTGTCCCTGGCAGATTTAATTCTACCAGGGCTTCAGCTTTCCTAACCTGATCTCTGGCTGCTTGGACAATTTCTCCATATTCCTCCCAGGCTACCTGTCCTTGCTTCCACCCTCTGTGGGCTTCCTTTTTGTGTTTGAGTGTGTCCAGGAGCTCCTTGTTCATCCATGCAGGCCTCCTGGCGTTTCTGACCAATTTCCTCTTTATTGGGATGCATAGCTTCTGAGCTTGAAGAAGGTGATCCTTGAATATTAACCAGCTTTCTTGGGCCCCTCTTCCCTCTTCCAGGGCTTTGTCCATGGCACTCTACCAAGCAGATCCCTGAAGAGGCCTGCTCCCTGCTCTCCTGAAGTCCAGGATGGTGGGCTTTCAGTGTGCCCTCCTCGGTGCCTTAAGGATCTTGAACTCCACTTGGCTCTCTTTTAGCTTTCAGAAGCCTCCTCCCATCACCACCAGCTCCGCCCCCCCCCCTTTTTTTTTTTTTTTAAACTGAAGGGAATTGGTACTTCAAGCAGATTTCTTAACCTTGCATAGATTCAGCATCACTCCAAGAGCAAATTACAAAGCATGTTTGCCATGGACAGCCCTCAGTAGTAACAGTTTGAATCTGCTCTTTCATCCCAAGTCATTTCTCCTGTTGTGGGGGCCCTGACTAGCTGTTTCAGTAAGTAGCTACTCACTGTCCCAAAGTTTTGTCTTGGAACCTCTCCCTGACAGAGCATCCACCTAAGTGAAATGAGGCTAACAAGCCATTCATTGCTGTATTTTCTGCTTTGTAGGCTGTCTGATCTCACACAGCATAGGCAAACTAGTGAGGCAGACAAAAACGCAGTCCTTACTCTATTTTTCCCCCTTACATATGCCCGGAATTCTACCCAGAGAGCTTTCACTGTTGCAATAGCTACTCTTTTTTTGAGTTGTTCGGTATCTGACATTCATCTGGCAGTCATATAAGCTTCCAGTCGAGCTTTTATAAAATTGAATTAACATAACAGTGAATGGCACTGTTAGCACATTTACGTGCGAGGGGTTGTTTCTTCAAGCCTGCTTAAACAGGATTGACATTCACCCAGAAAGAAAAGAAAGAGTTTGAACTCCAAGCAGTTCAAGTACAAAAAGTTCGATAAGATTCAAGTTACACTCGAGGACAAATTTGCTGTCTTGAAGTCCACCCAGGTAGAGCTTGCTCCAGTTGCTTTTGTTATGCTCCGCACCTTGCACAGTAGTTCCGTGAGAACAACAGAGTTGATGAAACCTGACTTTGCAAGGCTTCCTTGTGCCTGAATGCAAACTGTAATTGAAAGTACACCTGCGGCTTGGGCTCCCCCTCACAGGGTGAGGCTGTGCCTCTCCCAGAAGACACACCTTGGCCAGAAACAGATGGCGGAATCAGGGGTCTGCTGCAATTCAGATCCTTTTGTATTCCAAGTTCTCAGCCACATGTATTATTCACACAGACAGTAATGAATTGAGTCTTCTTTTTTAGTGCAAGTCTCAAGTGTCCTTTATTCAAATGTCAACATCTTGTATGCAAGGTGTTACAAGCACACGGCACAGAGCTTTCCCAGAAAAACAGGCAGATTGTTTCAGTGACCTTTAGTTGTGTTCTCCCCGTTCGCAAAACATGTACATTTTTTCAAGACTAATTTTAATTTTGAATGTTTAAGCTATCATCTGTAGTGGAGAAAAATACTATGTTCTCTCGAACATTTTGTGCTTTAAAGAAAATATCTGCAGCTTTAATCCTGGTTTATAGTTCTCTTCCTGTAAATTCTAAACTGACTGCACAATATGTTTTGCCGTACTACCACTTAACACTCAAGGTAGTTAAGACGCAGTTGAATAGAAACTGTTGCCTTAACAGCAGTATCTTTTTGCCCAAGTATTGTATATAATTTTACAAGGACTCTTTGGCATCCCGATCTTCTTACGCTTAAATCACTCTTTCACTAGGATATACAAAACACATGCACTAGGGCAACATCAGTAGAACTCTCCGAAAAACGCAGAATATCCAGTACCTTTCCTATATAAACTATTAAGAATTTCATATGCTTTTGTATAGAATTCAGTGTATTTACTCAAACAGCTATTTCTCAAATGGGAAGCCTGCAATACACAAAAGCTAGTTCACAAGTGGCCTTGTACCTAAAAAAAAAAAAAATTGTAGCTATGAATAAAGCTATGCTGTAATCCCAAATGTGCTATTATGGGGGCTTGACAAGGTCTCAGAAACCATTTGTTGAGCCCCCGAGGAGACAAGAGAGAACAGCAGGCTAGCCAGTCAGAACACAAAACCCTCCTGAATGGTTATCAGCCTGCACGTAGCAGTAACTTGCCAAGCTCGCAAAGAAAAGATGGGGGGCAGCGCGGGGGAGAGGAGCATGAGAGTTAGAACATTGGCGTGATGAAGTCTGAAACTGAAACCTTATTCCCATCCATTCGCAATGGGCTTCTCTAAACTCAAGACTGCTTTACAGTGGAAGGATACCAGAAAGAAAGCAAGCCTTTTATTAGCAGCAAAGGTACATATCTTGATGTTCCTGCATCAGCTTCACTACTTGAATAAACTTGGATAAATTTGCTCTGTATTTAACCTTACAGAGCATTTCCAAGACCGAAATTAACAGAGGAGGGTGAACTGATTCCATCCTCTACATAAAGTCAGAGTTCACAATTTTGAGTATTTTATAATATTACAAAACAAACTGCTGGCTGGCTTAGTTAATACTTTAAGCAAGCATAAAAGAGACAGCCAATTACATATTGATTAAACATAATCTTCATAGGCTTACCCAGTTTCAATATGAGATTTTTGAATGAGATTTGACATCCCTTTAGCATGGGCCCTTTTGTCATATTTCGAATGTTTAAAATCTGGTAGTTCCTCTTCCCCCAACACATGCCCAGAAAACACAACATTTTTACCTCACATCATTTGAGCTGATCAAATCTTCTTCACGCCAGCAGACTGGCAGAAGACATGCAGATTGTAACTTTTGCACAACACATTATTTACCTCATCCAAGGAGAGAGCCCTAGCTGCAAGTATACTTCCAACCTGAATTCACATTTAGACAGTGGGTAATTCCACAATAAAACAAAGAGCTTGGGGAGGAAAAATAAAATAAAAACAGGTTTCATAAATGCCATTACTCACACAACTACTGTGCAAGCTACAAAAAGCTGCAACCAGAACTAGTGCAGCCTGTATGACTTCAAGACAGCAGCCTTCAAGTCCATCTTCAATTTTCCAGTATCTTAAAAGCAGCTAGTACTATACAAGGACTCTGTAGAGCCACAGAATTCTTTGTGGTTTAACAGTTTCAGAAACACAGAGGTCATCAGTATGTGTAGCTATAAAATTCATATTCTTTCATTTTTTTCCTTATGGTTAAGACATTTCTGACATTTTAGCAGAAATATTTAAAAGCTGTATTTTTCCACAGAACAGTTATCACATGCAGAGACCACAAACAATATTGTTTAAAGTCAGCAAAAAGGTTAAGGAATACATTTGGATATTCATCCACTACAGGTTATTCTTTTAGAATCTGTACTGGCCAGCAAAGGTCCTGCAGAAGCATGAAAGGTGTTAGAGCCTCATCACTTTCACCCTTATAAGCAAGGGAGACACCACCACCACCCCTTTTCAAAGGAAAAAAAAAAAAAAACACCCCCCCCCCCCCCCCCCCCCCCCCCCCCCCCCCCCCCCCCCCCCCCCCCCCCCCCCCCCCCCCCCCCCCCCCCCCCCCCCCCCCCCCCAAAAAAAACCACCACACCACCACAACTTTATTGGATATGAGGAAATGCTTTCTCAAAATCTGCTTTCATCCTGTACACTAAAGAACTGCTACTGCACTGCAAATTACCTGCACTGTGTGTACTTACTACTTACTTGCTTATCTACCTGAACAGTTGCTCTTCAAGTACTTTTCTTCAAATGCACAAAATTACAAAATTAGATTAATCCTTTAATGCTACTATTTTATTTCTGCTCTCAGACATAAAGGGTTCCTTCCAGGCCAGGTCTAGGGTTTTTCAGTAATTTCTATCAGGATTCTCAAAACTCAGTGCTGGAAACAAGAGCTGCAAGATCTGCCCTCCTGGTCCAGACCTCCAGGACCAAGTTTGCTGAATCACCTTCCCACTCTACTCATTCCCTGAGAACAAACCCCAGTGCTGCTCTACACTGATCACTGATTTCAGCCCCAGGAAAGTTTCCAACGCTGTTGTTTTTCTCCCTGCCTCCAGACTGTTAATACAAAGAAATCAGTGTCAGGTTCCGCACCCAGTCCAGCTGTACAAAGGGGTGCTTTCCCATGCAGATGCTATGCCCAAGCCCTGAGCTCCTGAGCCCTGCAGAGCCTCCCAGCCACCTCCGCTGCTTCTCTCACTTTCCCCTGAATAACAGTTTAGCTCCAGGTTCATCTTCTCTTCCTTAACAACGCATAGCCCATAGCATCCACCACTTTTTTCAGTGTACTCAACAACTGCACATATTCTGCACTGCTGTCCCAGCACAGTATGTTGTTTCTAGCATGCCGCTAGACATCTTGGTATCTATGGATAGCTCATGCTTGTCTTTCACCTCCACCACTTACTTCTAGTGCATAATGTCACCCCCAAACTCTTCCAGGCACTGTTGATAACTGTATGCAGTCTTCATGTGGGCAGGCAAGGAAATGGAGCAGTCTCTTCTGCCCTGAAGTTCTCCCTGAATTTTTCAGAAGTTTATGAACATAAACAGGATACAAAACCCCATAGGAATCATTCTCCAAGGTGACTGAAAAATGCAACACAATAGTTCCTAGGATATTGCAGTAGTCCATCAAAAAAGCTCTTACTTACTGAAAAGTACATGCATGAGAATCTGTTTTTAGCACATACAAGAAAGGACAATTAAATCAAAACAAACATAAGTATCAACTCTCCCCTACAGTTTGCTTTCTGTTTTGACATTCTGCAGTCATTCACGTTTACCAGCCATTTCCATTTTATTCTTTTCATATTCAGTTACATATCAGCTTAATGCATGCAAAAACTAGGATGGCATTAGGCTTGACACTGGAAATAGGGAGTTTTCTTATGTATGTAGGAGTCTAGAGGGAAAAGGACTATTTGGGAAACTTCAGTTTTCTGACTATAATCAATGCCACTTCTGTTTTAAAAATTGTAACCTTTTTTTTTTTTTTTAAACACTCTCCAAACAGAAGACACTACCAGACCATTCAGTTATTTATGTCCCTCCCTCCATCCCGAGTCAGCATACTTTATATGAGAACCACTGCAACAAATAACTATCACGCTCCTGCTTCTTCCAAGGCAGCCATGAAAGGAAGCCAGAGAGGTCCACCTATCACTCATATTACAGACTCCCACAGGAAAATTCAGATTAACATCACATTTTGAAATGAAAGGATTATCCTCCAGAATTAAGAAGCAGAACCAAGCCTGAAAGACGGCTGTACAGCAAAAATACAAACAAGGCAAACATTTCATTCTAAGACAAAAAAACAGCACACCAGACAAATGGTAAACACTGAAGATAGCACTCATTTTGTCTGCACAGAACAAAGCAGATCCTGGGAAGGTCATGAGGACAGCTCCTTTTTGGGCTGGAGCCCAGCACTCCAGTATTTCTGCTAAAAAAAAAAAAAAGATACTGGTTGCCAATTGTTGTTAGGACCAATACTCATGATCCTGCTTGTCAGTTCTCACTAAACTAATTTTATGTTTAAATCCAAATAAAAGAAGATGAAAGGAGACTATCCTTCTGCAACTGGAGCTGCACTTAACAGTATTAACCACAGCAGAGCTGAGAAGACACAGTCCATGCCAGCAGCCTGTGCACTGTCTCACACGCTCAGTTCATCTAATTACAGCAGCCTAGTCTCCATCCCACATAATTGCAACTCCACAATGATAAGGGTCCATAGCAGAAAGAAAGAATCCTGTTCCCAAGAAAGCTGTTGGGGGGGTGGAACTAAAAAAAAACAAAAAAGTAGTAGTATTTTGTTTAGAAGATGCTGCTACCCAGACATTTGCAATTGATGTCCTGCTTCTCATTGTCCTGCTACTTGTCTATGGAAAATTATTTTGGTGGAAGATGGAAGCATCTCAGTATTAACTGGCTATTCAGAATGATCTGCTTTTATCGCTACATCAGACACACCAATTAATAGCTTATAAGTCAGTAAGTTTAATAAAAAGCCAGATTTTTATAACCATTTTGATACCCACAGTGGCACAACAATCACCTCTTAACGCCAAAATGGACACATCTGGGCTGTAACCAGGAGGTCTTAGGAAGTGCCTATCACCATGGCAGCTGTTGTTGCATACTGTTGGAGTACAACCTTGCCATACATAAATCTGAGCCACTGTACTTTTGTTATGATTCCACTGTAGCTTCCAAATTTCAGCACAGCTAAAAGAATCTATTCTTAAGAAACAGGAGATGTTTCACAGTTTCTGCTACGGCAGTCTGTAAATTACAGCTCTTCAGATTCCAATGGTAATAAAGGACATCTCAGTTGTTTTGTGGTGTTTGTTTTTTGGGTTTTTTTGTTTTGGTTTGGTTGGGTTTCTGTGTTTGTTTTTCTAAAAACTTCTAAAAGACTTTAAAACAGAAGAATCAAAGAATACCCAAGAGCTGGAGCGAACATACTTCCTCACCATCATTTGACCAAGAGCAGCATTCTCTGATTGTGTGGACCTTCTCTATAATCAGCACTCAAAAACTATCCCCTGTTCTCTCATGAGAAATCAAGCACAGCAGTACATGCCCCCATCACTTACATATATTATTCTAAGTTACAAATCCAGAATAAAAGCAGATCCAGATCTTTAGTGTTTTGCAACACTATTCTCACATCATCCTCTCTACACTTGTCACAGGCTTCAGGTAGGAATGAAACACTAACTCACAGCTATGCCAGCTCCACCTTTGCTGTTGGCTACGAAAATAAATCAACACATCTGTGACAAGATAACAAAAGATCACACCAAATAAAGTCTAAGGCCACAGAAGGACTCACTCAACTGCATGACCTTAAAAACCTATATGGTTTGGAGCCACCTAACCGGGTGAGAAGGAAAGGAAGCAGACGGGAATACAGTTATATGCGTGGTTTACCAGAAAAATTAAAGAGCACAAGACTTCATGCAATACATCATGCACACCTCATTATGTAGATATAGTTTAATTAGAAACTTTCTAACTACTACGGTAATGGATCCAAAAGAGACTCAGGGCATATATTTTAAGAAGATATTACCACATATTACATACATAAATAAAGTCTGTGGCATTTAGAAACTCCACGCTACTGTCGACAGGAGTCACAAGCCAAATGCTTGCGTGCCAACTCTGCGGTTCTCACCGCCTGCTTGTAATCTGCACCAACTGCTTCAGTTCAAAAGAGTTAAAATGAACACACATGAACATTCAGCCAAAAAAACCCCCCTCATGTCTAGTAAACTGAGAGAAGACAAGAGTTGTTCGGAAGTTTATAATGAAAACTAACAGCATGAACTTCATGATACAACCCCTGCAAAGGCTCGATACAGAACTGTAAGTCCAGATCTGTTGTTTCACTTTTTGCCAAGTAAAATTTCGTGCTGGCCTAATTACCTCTATTTGTGGCACTCCCAAACTTAACATACTTCTGACTAAAAATCAGTTTGATATAAACATTGATAAAGTGATTTATGATCTGAAGTAGCTCAATCAATACATACCCACAAACACAGACAAACTGAACTAATCTGGTATTAACATATGAAGGGCCAAGTGTTTCAAAAAAACCCCAAATTCCTGAAGTAAACAAAGGTGGGCTGTTCTGCATGTACTGCAGAGCTTGGCCTGACCTCTAACAGAGCAGCCTAACTTCAGAAGAGCATTCAGCTTGTTACAACAGTTAGTCAGAAGTGACTGGTTTTGATAACATTACAGAACAGACACTAAGCTCTTGACTTATCTTCTTCCTTTGACAACAGGTTATGCAGTTTATCTACGCTGCATGAAAATATTGCCTTATTGTTCACCAAAAAAATTCTGTGCCCCTCTTCAAATACTATGAAACAAGAATAGCACCAGCATCTTATACGTTACCCAAACCATTCATTATTTTATCTAACTTAAACATGTTCTGCCTTCTCTTTTTTCCAAGGAAAATACTCCCAACCTCTCCAATTCTTTTTATACAAATTTTTTGAAGAAAGAATCATCATCATTCTTGCAATATACTTCCACCAGTAAGTAGAGACTATGACATACCGTATTAAAACCAGTAGTTTACTGGACATGCACTGATTTTCCACCATTCTGTTTCTTATACAACTCATACAGACCCTCAAGGAAAAAGAGTGGATACAGATTTGGTTGATTGAAAGGTGCAAGGCAAAGTCCAACACATAAATGTATTTTCATTGCTTCAATGAAATTGAAGCAGCTGAGGGAACTGGGACTGTTTAGTCTGGAGAAAAGGAGGCTGAGGGGAGACCTCATCGCGCTCTACAACTACCTGAAGGGAGGTTGTAGTGAGGTGGGGGTTGGTCTCTTCTGCCAAGTTAGCAAGTGATAGGACGAGAGGAAACGGCCTCAAATTGTGCCAAGGGAGGTTTAGACTGGACATTAGGAAAAACTTCTTTACTGAAAGAGTGGTCAGGCCTTGGAAGAGGCTGCCCAGGGAAGTGGGGGAGTCCCCATCCCTGGAGATATTTAAAAGACGTGTAGATGAGGCGCTTAGGGACATGGTTTAGTGGGCATGGGGGTGCTGGGTTGACGGTTGGACCCAATGATCTTAGAGGTCTTTTCCAACCTTAGTGATTCTATGATTCTAATTACAATGTGTCAGCATGTCCAAATGAAAGAACCTGTCCCTCCATCTACAGCAATACTTCCAACATAGAACTATAATAGCTGAAATTAAAAAACTCTCCAGCTGCACTTGTGTTTGGGACCTACATCACCTTTTGCATTTTCTGAGAGTGACTAGGAGAGTACTAGCTTGCTTACTGTTGGTTCCCCACCAACAGAGTCTCACCACATAAGTCTCTAAGACATTAAGAAAAGCTTCCAATAAAGCACATGGGGATGTTACTATAGTTCAAGATCTTCAATTATACCATTTTTTGCTTTTGTAATTAAAAAGTTAGATACTGCCTAACAGTGACATCAATAGTTTCTTATTCCTATCCAAACCACATCCATAAACAGGAAAAATGAATATTTGGAAACACACCAAACTGCCACTGAAACAGGCAGCCTTGCTCCACAGAATAGGCTTCTCTCTCAGATTTCTGACTGTAGCTGTACCATAAAAACAGAAGGGAGAGGAGAGTGAACAAAAGAAAGCAGTGCAAGATCAAGCCCATTGAAACCGGGTACCACTCAGGCATTAGCGTGCTGCCAGCACAGAAAGCCCAGCCTGGCAGCTCCAGCAGCCAGGCTTGCACCAGCAGCCCCTAGTCTGCCTGTACCTGGCGCTCGGTTCCTAGTGAGCTTTGAAGGTGTCTGATCTGGTCAACTAAAAAATAAAAATTAAAAAAAAAAAATCTGTATGTTAGTCCAACAAACTAAAAACTGCCAGCATATTTTCCAAGTCTGGCATAAGTCAAATAAGTAGGTTTAGTATCTGGGTTGAGCAACATTCCTGAGGGAGCACCCAAATGGCACGCAAAGCAGCTTTTATGCAGGAAATAACTGACATTTTCTGGATAAAAAAAGTAAACTATCCTACCACCACTAGACATGAGCAACAGTTTCTTTATCTGGAGACGGATGTTCAACATGCCATGCCTGTGTTCCCTTCCTGGTGTCTGTCGTTAGTCAATTCCCTTCTTGTACACCTTTCTGCTATAAAAATAAAACCCATCAGTTCACATAAGAGTTTGTTCTAGGCAGGTTTTCAAGTCCACTACAGGTACTGCACTGATGAAAAAAAAGACAGCACCATTCAATAAAAAGCCAGGAAGAATCTTTTCAACCACAGAGACCACAAACTTAAAAATAAGAGGGATTAAAATAACAACTTGAGACCAGAATGCAATTTTGCTGCAGGCAGTGCACCAGGTAGAGCTCAGCTGCAATACTTGACATTGTTATTCAGCTGATTTGATGTTCAGCTGGGTCAAGGTTGCCGGCGACTATGTAAGAAAACCTCCATGAAGCCATACCTAGGGATGCTCTGAGACGGACCAGTCGAGAGCCCAAGCCTCACCTTGCGGCAAAGGGCACCGCAGGGCTGGACTGGCCTTGCTGTTGGAGCAGGGCACGAAATCCAGGTTACGCCCTCAGCGGGTCACTAAAGCACACACTACAGAACATCTCTTTCACTCACTAGAAGGATTCTCACTCCATCAAGATACCTGTAAGACTGTCTTCCAAAACATTCCCTTGTAGTTTTAATGACATACAATTAGGACATGCAGCTGCTGTCTAGTTTTCAATCGCCATACTGCACCTCAGAGGCAGCTATAAAAGCAATCAAAAAAAAAAAAGTGAAGACTGCAGTCATACTAAAGACACTAGCTCCTACTACTCAAACTGGATTTTTATCACTGAGGGCTTTAGAACCTACATTTGCACATGTTTAGTTCTTTTCTGTGTTTATTCTACTCATTAGGCATCCGTATGTAGAAAATGATGTCATTTAAGAAAAAGCTGCCCCAATACTTTTAACAAAACATTTGCAGTTCTGCAGCCCATTCTTCAAAGTATTCTAAAAATCATAATGTGTATTAATAGACTTAAAAGATTTGTGCTATTTAAAATAAGAATTAGAATCATGTAACAAAGTTTGCCTTAAACTTGTAACTTTAAAGGAAAAAATTATGAAAATTAACTGAAAGACAGCAAACAACTTCATATGTAAGGGAAGTTCAAGCTGTGTAAATACTACAAACAACTAAAAAAGCAGGTTATTCATCCATCAGTATGTACCATTTGGGGAATACTGGAACAATGTAAGAATATTTTTTTCAATATTTGCATATAACAATATACAAACATTGAACTCTGTTTCATACACTCCCTCCCCGCTGCAAGATATAACATCCATCCATACATTACATAGCTTCAGGAAAACGAAATGTTATCACACATTTGCTTTTGCAATTTAATTGATTCCTTTGGATAAAGGGATGTAAATGGAATCTTTAACTTCAATCCTAATTCCACCCACATAATTTAAGATCACATATGTACAAGTATACTACAAGCTACAAAAGCATCTATGCATGTTTCTATTTTAAGTATTTTAGTGATAGTCCAAGGGCAATTACACAGCATATTTAAAAGAGAAAGTTTTCAGAAATCTGGAAGGGAAATGGGAAACACTAGGGAAAGGGAAGGGAAAGGAGGCACTGCATGATCAATAAGGCAAAAAAAGGAGACAATACACATTGCTCACCCATTTTTTTTTTTCAAAATCTAATCAGATACCATATTTGGATTTCCCCCCTCACCAAGAAGAGGGAGGATTTAATATCATACATGTTCAAGAATCGACAGGAAACTCTACTTTAAAACCACTTTTGAGTAACTATCCGTTTTTAAAGCACACGATTCCATTTTTCTGAAATTTCTCAAAATGACAAAACCACCCGCAGCTCTAAACACACCCTCCCAAAGACCATCAAGCAGACTGATGATTTCACAAAAAATATGTTTGAATATATGCTTCACCAGTATCACATGCTGAATGCCCTACACGCTGCTGCAGTCCAACACACTGACAAGCTGCAAAGAGCCTGACAGGAACATTAGAAACGTAGTCAGTATCTTTCAGTACCTCAATCTGTTTTTCATATTACAGGTCTCTTTATTGGCACTGAAACCAGGGCTGGCTGTACTAGCAAAGTTAGTACCTGCACATAAGGAGACTTGAAGCAATAGCTTATCACACAACAGTTTACTCCCCTTCCCCTCCCAGAAAAAAAAAAAGAATTCAGGCAAGATAAGAATTTCTCCTATGAACCATTTGAAGGATCCAAATGTAAAATTTGAGACGTAGTTAGCTGACTCATACCAGCAAAAAAAATTCACACTGAAGTAACTGTGCTGCAATTATCATCAGCATGTTTAAGACACAGACAAGATAAGGTGTGACCAGACCCACTGCAACCGTTCTGTAGGTAATGGCTAAAGCATTTCTAGAATTAAAGCTTATGTAAACAGAACCAGATCATGTTGCAGCCATAACTTACTACAGCCTGCTTTCAAAGTTTTTTATTTATCGAATGTAAAAATAACACCCAGGCTTTTCAAATATACGTTATCTGAATGAAAGCATACAGAGCACCACTGTGAGGAGACTGCAAGAGAAAGAACAGATGCAATTTAAAATTTAGGACCTGTTACAGGCACAACCCGAGCCTCTCCTGCTTCTTCTGCTCCCTGCTTCCCATTGTTCTGCTGTTCAGCGAGTGATGCCATGTCATGGACGAGGGAAACCTAAATGACAGTTTGCTAGATCTTTCTTTAAAACATTTATGCAAAGAAATTCGTTTACTCAGGTCTGTGCCGAGAACCGGTGACAGATAGAGCTCTTTTGAAGGCATTCTAAAGCCCCGAAAGGACCAGCAGACTTCGGTTCCAGAAGCAGCCAACAAGAATACCCAAAATGGTGACTACAAGTAATAAATCAGACAAAAAAGCGTTACAAAAAAAAAAAAAAGAACCAAACCCTGGTCTACGAAGCCGATGGTCAGGCTGAACACTGTAAGTCGCTACTTATTTATTCACAAAGAAAATCCGTCCCGTTAAGCGTTTTCCTCAACTACATCATTTTTTCCCCAAAACCCACCGGCACCGAAACGAGACGCCAGCATTACGCCGGGGGGACGGGAAGGCTCAGCGTGACCTGCAGGGACCCAAGCCCAGCCCGGACGACAAAACGCGGGGTTTCACCGGGCGGCGGCCGGAGCCGCGGCACCGGCAGGGAGGACAAGGCGGGCCCGGAGGAAGGGCGGCACTAGCGCGGGGGCCGGGGCCCGCGGCGGCCCGGAGGGCAGCAGGCGGCGGGCGCAGGGCAGGGCGGCCGGGGCAGGCAGCGGGGGCGGCGGGCCCGGACGGGCCGGGGGGAGGAAGGCGCGGAGGGGCCGGGGGACGCGGAGAGCGCGCGGAGAGCGCGCGGCGGGGCCGGGGGGGCCCCGCTCCTCACTCACCCGTCCTTCCGCTTGGCTTTGTAGACGTGCCCGTAGGTGCCCCTGCCCACCTTGCAGCCCTCGTACTCGAAGAGGTCCTCCACCCGCTCGCGCTCCCCGGTCAGCTTCACCTTGAAGTCATAGTCCATCTTCGGCGCCCGCCGCACCGCGCCAAGCCGCCCCCGACAGCCGCGCACCCCGCCGCGCCCCGCCCCGCCGCGACCGGGCGGCGGCGGCAGCAGGAAGAGGAGGAGGAGGAGGAGGCCCCCGAGCCGCCCCGCGGACCATCCAGGGGCGGGCGGGCGGCGGCGGGGCTGCTCCCTTCCCTCCCGAGCCCCGTCCTCCGGCTGCTCCCTCCCCGCCCCGCCAGCTAGCGGCACAACAGCCGGTCTCCCAGGCAGAATACGGCGGCCGCGCCTGGCCGCACTGCCGCAAAGAAACGTCGCAAACCGCGGACACCTCCCCGGCCCCGGGCGCGGCGGGCAGCGCACCACGTGGAATGCGGCGGGCTGCCACCTCCGCCAGAGCCCCACCCGTCCCGGCATGCCTCGCGGGCGCCGCAGCACGCTGGGAGATGTAGTACAGACGGGAGGGAGGCGTGGGGCGCAGCGCGCCGCGAGGCATGCCGGGAGTTGTAGTCTTGCCCGCGCGAGGCACGCTGGGAGGTNATGCAATTTAAAATTTAGGACCTGTTACAGGCACAACCCGAGCCTCTCCTGCTTCTTCTGCTCCCTGCTTCCCATTGTTCTGCTGTTCAGCGAGTGATGCCATGTCATGGACGAGGGAAACCTAAATGACAGTTTGCTAGATCTTTCTTTAAAACATTTATGCAAAGAAATTCGTTTACTCAGGTCTGTGCCGAGAACCGGTGACAGATAGAGCTCTTTTGAAGGCATTCTAAAGCCCCGAAAGGACCAGCAGACTTCGGTTCCAGAAGCAGCCAACAAGAATACCCAAAATGGTGACTACAAGTAATAAATCAGACAAAAAAGCGTTACAAAAAAAAAAAAAAGAACCAAACCCTGGTCTACGAAGCCGATGGTCAGGCTGAACACTGTAAGTCGCTACTTATTTATTCACAAAGAAAATCCGTCCCGTTAAGCGTTTTCCTCAACTACATCATTTTTTCCCCAAAACCCACCGGCACCGAAACGAGACGCCAGCATTACGCCGGGGGGACGGGAAGGCTCAGCGTGACCTGCAGGGACCCAAGCCCAGCCCGGACGACAAAACGCGGGGTTTCACCGGGCGGCGGCCGGAGCCGCGGCACCGGCAGGGAGGACAAGGCGGGCCCGGAGGAAGGGCGGCACTAGCGCGGGGGCCGGGGCCCGCGGCGGCCCGGAGGGCAGCAGGCGGCGGGCGCAGGGCAGGGCGGCCGGGGCAGGCAGCGGGGGCGGCGGGCCCGGACGGGCCGGGGGGAGGAAGGCGCGGAGGGGCCGGGGGACGCGGAGAGCGCGCGGAGAGCGCGCGGCGGGGCCGGGGGGGCCCCGCTCCTCACTCACCCGTCCTTCCGCTTGGCTTTGTAGACGTGCCCGTAGGTGCCCCTGCCCACCTTGCAGCCCTCGTACTCGAAGAGGTCCTCCACCCGCTCGCGCTCCCCGGTCAGCTTCACCTTGAAGTCATAGTCCATCTTCGGCGCCCGCCGCACCGCGCCAAGCCGCCCCCGACAGCCGCGCACCCCGCCGCGCCCCGCCCCGCCGCGACCGGGCGGCGGCGGCAGCAGGAAGAGGAGGAGGAGGAGGAGGCCCCCGAGCCGCCCCGCGGACCATCCAGGGGCGGGCGGGCGGCGGCGGGGCTGCTCCCTTCCCTCCCGAGCCCCGTCCTCCGGCTGCTCCCTCCCCGCCCCGCCAGCTAGCGGCACAACAGCCGGTCTCCCAGGCAGAATACGGCGGCCGCGCCTGGCCGCACTGCCGCAAAGAAACGTCGCAAACCGCGGACACCTCCCCGGCCCCGGGCGCGGCGGGCAGCGCACCACGTGGAATGCGGCGGGCTGCCACCTCCGCCAGAGCCCCACCCGTCCCGGCATGCCTCGCGGGCGCCGCAGCACGCTGGGAGATGTAGTACAGACGGGAGGGAGGCGTGGGGCGCAGCGCGCCGCGAGGCATGCCGGGAGTTGTAGTCTTGCCCGCGCGAGGCACGCTGGGAGGTGTAGTCTTCAGCTGGCGAGGTGGCGCGCTGCCAGTCGGGAGCTGTAGTCCCTGGGCAGAGGAGGGAGCAGGCCGCGGCAGGGCTGGGGAGAGCAGCGGGCCGGGCACGGCCCCCAGCCAGCGCCCGGGGCAGCTGCGGCTGCAGGGCCTGGCCAGGGACCGGTGCAGGCTGTATGTGTGGTCATTCCCCGTCCCAGGTCCAGGCTTCCTTCACTGGGCTGCTGGCACCAGGTGCAGCACAGGGCCCCCACCCGTGGGCTGCCCTGGCCCAGCCCCGCCAGCTGGGCAGCTGGAGCTGGGGCACCGGGCCACCAGTTGGCCGCCACCACGCGCAGCGGTTGTCGTCGTCACGGGGGTTGGTTATGGCGAATACCAGGGTCCCCAGCTTGCTCCGGACTGGTGAGGGCAGACACAGCTGGCCCTTGCCTGCTCTACCTGCCAGGCCGCCTGTTCACGTCACTGCCATTAAGACGGTTCCATGACTTTGGGCATAGACGCAGACAGATACCTGCAGTCGTGGCTGCAGAGACAAGTCGGGAACACGGCGCCTGGCATTTAACACAAAAGCATTGTGTTTAGCAAGGCCCTTGCACGTAGCTGGTAACCGAGCACCTTCCAATTCCTCTCCTTGGCTGACAGAGCTGTAGTTACCAACCCAACACAAAGGCAGCTGGTCATTTCATAGAACAGAGAGCTTGTGACTAAAGTAAAGCTACAGCAATCTTTCTAATTACAGCCCAGCTTTTGGCATTTTTAGTAACCATGCACATACACTTCACATTTCATTTCAAGAACGCAATGTGGGTAAGTAGGTGGGCACTCAAATCCCTAACTTAGACACAAAATATCACACAATGTGAAAGAAGAAACAGCATTTTCTGGAACATTCTGAAATCATCTCCATTTTAATTTACAAATCCCCGTTTTCATTTATGCATTAAAATTGATTCCTGAAAATTGGGGATAGGGGTGTGCCAGTGTCCTGAGCTGGCATCACTCAACCAGACTGATGTCAGATGCCCACAGTTTGACCTTGCTATGGTATGTTGCTATGTAATTGTGAGAGATATAATGTATATTAGATAAAGCTATTAGGCAGGTGTTAGGAAAAATACATGCAATTGGTAGAAGCAGCAAAACTAATTTCTATTTGCCCAGCAACCCAACTAAATTATACAAGTATATTGCCCGGCGACTCACTACGCCAATCAACCAGAAACAGCTCAGGGCAGTCCAGCAGTCCGTAAAGATCGAACAGTCTGGCAGATGCCACACACCTCCTAAAATTCATCCACGTCAGCCCAGGGCAGAGCAGACTTCGAGGACATCTGGCTTTGGGGACTTCCAGGGAGGGCAGTGACCAAGCTTGCATGGCCAAACCCACCACATTCAGCACCTCCTGATACCTGCTAAACGTTTTCCATATCCCCAAAGGGGCATTTCAGCAGTGTGACTGAGGTGTTCCCAGCTTGGTGCTGAGTGAAAAACAGCCAGTCCTGCTAAGTGCTATACATCTTCCACTCTTGCTTAGACCTGGGAAAGCTGAAGGCAAGAGAATAATGTGGAGTTTGTTTCTTTATGTGTGTAAAGAAAAACAAACTATCATACTTGCACAGTTTGAGTGTTTTCCAGAAACCTTGCAGCATTAATGTGCAGATGAGTGAGTGAGCTGAATACTGGCAGCACTTGAGATGCAGTTTATTTAAAGCAGGTAAGTAAACTGCTGGCTCTACAAATAGTTTCGTATGTAAAGCAATTTGGTTTGTTTTTTTTTTTTTTCACTTAACTGCACTTTACTATAAAGTTGATCAATTACTATAAAGTTGATCAGACTAGTGATGTGCTTGATCTAACAAGGCGTTCTAGATTCTGGCAGGAGCGGAAGTTATGAACCAACATAAATGAGCTCTCTGCATCCAGGTCCTGTACGGGAGAGAGTCGTGCTTGCGTTCCGTCAAACATCTGTTTGCCAGACTCAGGACCACCCGCACCTGACTGTTTCATGCTCCCGAAGCAGCCAGAGAATCAGTTCTCAAGAGTTTTGAGAGACCTTAAAAAATCAGTCTATGAACTCCTGGTTACTGTTGTTATTGAAGAGAGTCCTACCTGAGGGGAAATAAACCCTGATATTGAATATTATTTTATTATTTTATATTGTTTCAGTCAACAGAATTACAGAAATGTTAAATTTGGAAGGGACCTCTGGAGGTTATCTAGTTTAATATCCTGCTCAAAGCAGGGCTACTGTTAAATTCAGGTCAGTCCACTTGGGTCTTCAAAACCTCTGTGGAGGGGAGATTCCACAACCTCTCTTGACCTGACTGTCCTCAGGGTGAAATTTTTTGTCCTTCTATCTACTCTGAACCTCCCTTTTTTCAAATTTATGATCACTGTCTCTCCTCCCACTGTGCACTTTGGTAGAAATCCTGGCTCTGTCTTCGCAGTAACCTCCTTGTCGGTACTGGCAGGCTGCCCCTTTTCCCAGCCCAAGAAGCCCTGGTGCCCACAGCCTCTCTCACACGGCAAGTGCTCCAGCCCATGACCCTCTCGGTGCTGTCGGCTGAACACACTCCAGTTTATCAATAACTTTCCATATCAGTACCATTCTAGTGGAGACCCCCAAACTGGGCATCGTATTCCACATGCAGGTGAACAAGAGCCATGGAAAGGGGAATAATCACTTCCCAGTCACTTCCCGATGATCCATTGTCTGTGTTGCTCTTGATACAGCCCAGGATGCCGCTAGCCTTCATGGCTGCCAGGCTGCGCTCTCGGCTCCCGTTCAGCTGCCGCCCACCAGGACCCCCCACCCTTTCCAGCAGAGACGGCCACTCAGTAATTGTAAGCCCCCATTCAGTGTTGTCCCAGAGGGCTGGTCACTCCTAGGTGGAGGACTTTGTGTTTGTCTTCGTTGAACTTTGTGAAGTTCCTGATGGCCCGTTTGTCCAAGCTGGCCAGGTTCCTCTCAAGCATATCCACTTAATGTCACCACTTTGGTGTCATCTGCACGTGCTAAGATCCAGTTTAAAAAAACTGATTATGTGGTTCTGCCTTACTTATATAATATCAAGGAATAGAATAGAATAGAATAGAATAGAATAGAATAGAATAGAATAGAATAGAATAGAATAGAATAGAATAGAATAGAATAGAATAGAATAAAGTTACTTTCTAAAGAACTTAAATGACTGAACAATCAAATTAAAACCAGGGTTACAGATTTTCTGTTATTACAAAACTTAGTAATTGCCTGAGGTTTGCTGCCCTCCATAGGCTATTTTTATTATAGTTTCAAAGATAGGATATTATTGTGGAAAGCATTGCTATTAGTGCAATAACAATAATATTCCAGGAAAGATCTACTATTGTTATTTTGTATTAACACCACAGCATAAAATAAACAAAAGACTCTACTTAGTTATCGTGTACAGCTGTGAAACATCAGTGTGAACAGGACATGAACACAAAATTCTGCATTGGAGGACAGGTCAGTGGAAAATAAACTAATTCAGAACAAGCTTTGAGTAAGGAAATACGGGTTCATTTATCTATCTAAAACATATTACAACCTTCTTCTGGGTGAGCAGCCCATATGAGGGCTTCATACTGGAGAAGTTGTTGTGTTTGACGGTGGAATAATGATTACTAAAAACAGACTATGGGAGGAAAAGATTTCAAAAATAGGACAAAAAATAACCGTGGGAAGAAATTGACTTTTCAAGGGATCCAGGCACTATTTTATATACTCTGACTTTCATTAAGAAAGTAAAATCGATCTTCAGGAAGGACATGTTCTAATTGCTCCAGGCAAAGGAAATCATAACACAATACTAATTATTCATACTGTGACAAGGAACATGAATAACAACGAGGGTTCCATTTTTGAATACGGCGAGCAGGAAGGAGTAGCCCCCAGCATGGCCTCAGTGCCAAGAATGTGTCCTCACTGTCAATTTGTCTCATGGAAGCCACGTACTGGCACAAAAGGAGCATAAACTGACAAGAAACCTAAATGTAACATTCGTGTAAACTCTTTTTCTCAGCCAGAATAAAGAAATCCTGGGGTGCGTAGTTGAAGTGGGGAGTGGAGGTATGTTCCTGGACACCGGCCCGAGCCTTTCCTATCACCTCACTTGTTAGCGAGGGTTTGCCTTTGCATCAAGACCAGTTGCACAAAAAATACCTAAACTTTTTTATTTCTGCAAGCGAGTTTGAACAGAAATATGAGCAGTTTGGATATTCTAGGGATGAGGTGCTTTTACATAGTTAAAGCATCCTTCTTGTGAAATCCTCTTTTTGCCAATTCAAATAGTTCATGTAAGATGTGAAACGTGCTCTCGTCACAGCCTGCCAGCTTCCGCCATGTGTTGAAACAATCTGCAGAAGCAACTCAGAAAAGAAAGTTTGTGTATGCTATCAGCATATCAGCACTTAGCATATGTGAAATTTGTAAAAGGGTTTGCATCTTGTGTGAAAAACGTCTAAGGTTCTGCAAATCAAAATGACTAAAATCAGAGCTTGAAACACAACAGTTTTTGTGATGGCACTGAGCAATTAATGGTTTATTCTAGAAAATGGAGAAGGTGAAGGGAGATTCCTGTAGACGGTAAAGAGAAAGGAAGGCAGGAGAGGCAGAGTAATGGAAAATGGGAGACGCATCCCATTTAAAAATGCAGGCCTAAGAAGGAGAAAGCAGGGGGAAAAAAGTTATTATAATCTTATTCCTTATGTAATTTACTATAAAGTATCAAACGAGTAACTGAAGCTACAGCCTTATGCCGATTTGGTAAAATATAATAATGGTCATTGATTTTATGATGTTAAATATGTTGCCGTTACTCTACAGTTGAGAAGCGATTTATTGTGAAATCCTCTTTGTGTAAGTTCATCCTCCATTACAGTTAAGGCTCACACCCACCAGGGCGGGGATAACCATGCGAGTTCTGACCAACAACGGGGTTTGCTAATGGAATGCCGTACCTGAAACGACTTCCTTTACGTGTTTAAAGGGAAGGGCTGTGGAGAATGGCAAGTTAGGCAGAACAAAAAAAAAAAATCCAAAGCTTCAGTGAGAACACAGGGGAGGGAGAGCCGCGCAGCACCGAGCGGGGACCTCGCGGGCTGTTCGGGGACCGCAGCAGTGCCAGCCGAGGACGGCGGGGTCCGCTGGGAAGGATCAGCCTGAGGAGCGGCTGGAGACTAGATGGGGAACACTGGCGCTATCCATTTTCCTCAAGGTGTTCGCGCTCGTTAACCCGCAGCCGCCTCAGAGACCCGGGCCGATCCTGCGGGTCTCGGCGCAAGGCCGCGAGTGACTCCGGCCTGCCGGAGCGGCTGTTAACCGGGAGAGCAGCCTGTGCCGCAGGTGGGCTGTGGCCCGCGGCCCGGCGCGCAGGCGGGGCCGGCGACAGGGACGGGGGGAGCAGGCGGCCGCCTCAGTGTCCCTCTCCACCTGCGCGGACCTGCGCGCACCGCGCGGCCGTTGACCCCGCCGCACGCGCACGGCTCAAGGGCCGCCCGCGCCGCAGCTGCGCGCATGTGCGGGCGGGGCGGTGCTTGCTGGCGGGGCCGCCTTCGCGCGCACGGAACCTGCGCTCGCGGCTGCCGGTAGCCGCCCGGACCACAATTGGGGCTGGAGCGCGCCGCTCGCACACTCAGGGGTCGGTTTCGTTCCGGCGTGGGCGGCGGTTGCTCCTGCAGCCGGGAGGGAAGGGGAGCGCGGAGTGCGGCTGCCCCGCCCCGCCCCGCCCCGGTCGGTGCCGCGGACAGCAGGCAGGGACGGACTCTCGGGTCTTCCCGGCTGCGCTCTCGGCAGACTCCCCCGGGGCAGGCGGCGGCATGGACGCTTCCCCGGCTTGTCGCAGCGCGTGATGCCGCTCCCCGGCAGGCAGGGGAGACGGGGGTGCGGGCAGCGCTGGAGGGAGTCGATCCGACCGGTGGCGGTTAGTGGCGGGGCCCGACCGGGGAGTCTGGGGAGGAGAGAAGCGGGAGGACATGGGCTGCCCTGCCCTGTCGTGATTGGTCGGTGGCCGCGAGCCGGCCAGGTGATTGGGCGGGAGCCGTGTCAGTCACTCCCCTAATCCTCCCCTCCCCCAGGCGTCTGGCAACAGGCGGGGGCGGCCTGGCCGGGGGCTCCCTGCTCCCGCCGGGGTGCCCCGCGGCTCCCCTGCCCCGTGGCCCAGAGCCCGGCCCGTGGCCGTCCTTGGGGAAGGGCCGGAGAGCGTCAGCGCGGCGCGGGGCTGGGATCTGCAGGCCCTGCTGCGGTCCTGGAGGCTGGGGGCAGGCGGGCGGCCCCAGGCCCTGGGCTTGGATCGCTTTGGATGTCCTGCGGGCTGTTTCTTAATTACCTTCTGATTCTTCCTTTGTCTTTTCTTCCCCTTCCTCTCCTTCGCCCAGGCTCTGTGGCGTTTTCTGGGTTTCGGTTCCCCCACCTTTTTTTTTGTTTTCCCTCAAATTCGGTGAGATCATCTCGCCTGGAGGCTGCAGCGTGACAGAAATGCTAAATAGCCCTGTCCTTCGGGGAGGCTTCCTCATCTATACTCCAGAGTCGTCTTGCTTGCAATCAGGTGGTAGTCTTTCAGAAAATGAATACCTGATTGAATTGGGGGTAGTAATTCATGGAAAGAGGCCAACACCTAAAAGCATAAGGTATATATCACTCAGATAAAAATGAATGTAAATCTTCGAGAATGGGCCAGACTAACTATGAATTAAGAACTAAAGGAGTTAGCCTTAGGTTGAAAATTCTAGAAAACGTAGGTAAACTGTTGGCATGTGGCATCTGTTTCTTTGCAAAGGAAGAGTAATCCTGAGTCATAACTGGATTTCGATTTCAGTTTTTTACATCTTAGTAGTTAATACCCTTCAGCTTTTCAATACTCTGAAATATTTCACGTGCTAAAGTACTTTGTTTTGATGCAGTTAATATCCTTCAACTTTCACTGCTCTGAAACATTTGAAGTACCTAAGTACTTAGTTTTGGTGGCGTTTGATAAATATGGATCCTAGTTGTCATCCATGCAGTTATGTTAAACAGATGGGACGACCAAACACTTCACACTTCTTACTGTTTCTAAGTGAGTCATTTAAAGAGTGTGACTAATCATCCTACCATACAGTTGTCAACAAAACAGTAATTTTTTTTCTACCACCCACAAAATCTGAAGAAGAGATTTCCAGATTTTCTGTGCATGAGTAGTGAGAAGTAAAGAACCTCTCTTTTGAACAACAATTTAAATTGAGATTGAGGGGTACTACATGTGATGGACTTTTCATCTTAAGAATTTATATGTCATTTTTTCTGTGTAGCAATATGGTGATATATCCAGAAAGTCCGTTAACTTACTGTGGCCATTGTCAGGCAAACAGTAACACGTTAGTTGGTTTAAGGCTTTAATCTAAATAGCAACCTTACATGAAACTAAATGAATTTTATCTGTCCTGTTTCCCCTCCCTGCTTTATTTGTCTCAAGTTGTAAGTCAGCTGGGACAAAGGCAGTATGGATTGGGCATTTTCATGGTAATAGTCAAGTGATGGGTGTCGTCAGGGTAATAACAGTGCTAACTGTCTATTGAGGAGGGAGGAATTGGATTTGTTTTGAGGAAACCAGGGTAGTAAGACAAAGAGCTGGCTAAGAAATGTGTGTTTAGAAATGTGATACAAGAAGTGACCTGATTTGAACGTAGCCATTGTGGGAAATGGAAGTCAGTGATTACCTACAGCTTGTGAGGCTAAGCCAAGAGGGCGATAGCAAATTTAAAACCCCCACAAATATGGGAGTAGAAAATGTCTTGAAGGGGAGATATTCAGATTTGATTTCTTCTCAGTTAAGTGAGTTAAAGAGCTGGGAGGGAAGTGTTAAATACATTGAAATGCAATATTGGACACGGGAGGCAGATGAGCGATACAATTGTGAAGGGCTGTTTAGAAGTGCAGTAACCTGTTGTGGGGGGCGGGAAGAAGTAGCATTTGTGGTGGAAAATGAGGAGACCGAGGATGCATCAGAATGGATCCCACAAACAACATAAGAAAGGTATATTAAATGTATGCCAGCTTCTGCTGTTGGCAAATACATTTTCTGACTCTCCGTATCTGTTGGCAGCATTGATAAAGATTTACTCTTTATTGAATGTATGTCTAATAATTAGTTGGTTTGGTCTGTTTGCTGTCTCATCACCCTTCCTGTGAAGTCTAATTACTGATCGGGAGTGTGCTGAGAATGCTGTTCTGTGTTTTCCCCATAATGAATACTTGAAGTAACTTTGATATGTTGGTGAATTGTCAAAAAAAATTACCCAATAACTTTCTTTTCACACATAAGCATAATGGTGCCATATGGTCAGGTTCTTTGGCCTGGTGATCTCCTCTTTAGAGAAGTGATCTCTTTTGTCAGGTATCTGCCTCAGCAGGTATTACAGATGGCTTTTGCTAAACGGGAATCCGCATTGAAAGGGTGACACTTCACTGTCTCTTCTTCCAAATTGAATGTTGAAGAACAGGTTTTCTTTAGGAAATAGGAAAGTTGTGTAGTGGTCTGGGAGTCGATTGGTTAGGACTCAATCCTGGGCCAGCGAGAGCTGGTAATGGCACAGAAATCAACAGAGACAATGCGTCTTTCTGCTACTGGAAGGTTATTCACACCTTCTAATAATGTGGTCCCACTGGTTAAATATTTGGCAAATATTGAAGAACTGTGGGTAAAATATAACCCTTTCTTTTTTACACGAGTTTCCTGGAGATAGGTATCCTTTTTGTAGCTAATTAGATTAGAGATCACAAGGAAAATATACCAGTAATGTCAGAATGTCAAAAGTCAGTTCTGCCAAAAATGTATCTGTAGGTTTTGTGCTGGGGGGGGTAGGGGGGTGATACTGACTGAGATACTAATGTACTCTTACCTGCTTATCAGTAAACGTTTCAGGTGGAAGATAGTCTTCTCTAAAGCACTAGCTGTGGTTGTCAGAAGTCTACACTGGGTAATTACAGTCTAATAACTAGAGAACAATGTTTTATTGACATTTCAGCTTTTAAAATATTCCTGGTGTATTTTACTTGGGAGATTTTATGTTATTCCTTTAACTTTCGAGAATATCCTTATTTAGCTTAAAAAAAAAAAATCTGTCATTGCTCTTTTGTTTTAAAGTTGCTGTACCACCTGGTATGTCCTTTCCGTGAGCAAAGGAGACTTCTAGCTATTTTTGAGCAGCTAGAAGCAAAATGCTTGCATAATAAACTACACTGTTGACTTGGCAAATAACATGGAGCTTGGTTCACCTTAATCGTCTTTAGCTATTAATAAACTAATTCTATTGCAAATGCTGGGAACTTTTTACTGTAAATTAGGTGAATTCTTACTGTAAATACTGTGCAGTCTAACCTTCTGGTTTTGTTCAGGACAGCCTGGCATTATCATTATGGATCGCTCTCGGCACCGTGCAGGGAATGCCAATGAGCAGGCATCTTCACGAGAGCATAGTCACAGTGAAGATGAGAGACAACGACAGCTGGAGCGCCTCAGTAGGGAGGAAGCCTATTACCAGTTCATTAATGCACTCAATGAAGAAGACTACAGGTTAATGAGGGACCGCAACCTGCTTGGCACTCCTGGTAAGATGTGGATACCTTCAGCAGAAAAGATGTAATGTGAAGTAATGCTCCTGCTGTCAGGCATCGCATGTAGTTGTATGACTCAAGTAGCCTGATGTGTGTGGCTTTGTAGAAATGAAAAAACACTCAATTTCCCTTCAAAATTCACGATATTCACTAAAAATTAACAACTTAAATAGATACTAAAGGTAGAATAAAAATATAACTCTTTCAAATGCAACATCTCCGTATGTAGGTAATACCCAAATCCAAACAATGAACATCTGGTACATTAAAGTATATCTATATGTGGAAATTTTGGGGGCCTCTGAATTGTTACTGGAAGTTGGCATGCTCTTGACACACATTTTGCATCTTTTTTCCTCCACCCCAGTACCTGCTTTCTCTGTTATCTCACACTAGTGCTGTTTTCTTTCTGGTTTCATTAATTTTACCTTACTTCTGAAGATCTTACCTCAAGATAGAAAATACTATTATTTCTGCATGGCTGTGTTGAGCCAATAATAATGTCTTATCTAACAGCATTATCAACATGTAAATTATTTCAGGGGAAATAACAGCAGAAGAGTTGCAGCAACGCTTGGAGGGTGCTAAGGAGCGTCTGGCATCGCAGACTGATCTGGATAACAGAGAAGGGGAAGGTAGAACTGTTGGAGGTAAACATTCTTCATTTATATATACACAGATACACATACTACGTGGTGCATAACTATTGTTTTGTACAGATATTTAAGAGAAATGCTGATGCATATCAGTACCAGCCATTTCAAGTCTTGTTTTTTCATTGTGCCTCTGTGGATTGTTTTAAAAGTAAGAGAGATTTCCTAATGATATGAAAACAAACTTGAAATACTAAATAAACACTGATTCATGTCAACCACAAATTACTTTCTTCTCTTTTCCTGGTTTCCCTTTGCTAGTAAACTTAATAGCACAAAAATAACTTTCAGTCTTATAATTCTTAAAAGGTTTCATCATGTATTAGAGAAGTTAACTTAATTGGGAAACAGTTAACCTCTCCACTGTTTTGTTGTTTTTGTTATTTGATTTCAATTTGTTTTAATGGAGTGAGGCTTCTATTATGTGCACTCTCTGTCTTCACTTCCCCAGCAATATTGGCTTAATCATTTGGCCAGTTCTAGTCAGATTTAGGAGAGGAACTGGCAACTCTGAGACGAAGACAGCCAAGTTCTTGCAGGTTTCATGAAAGTAGGAAGATGATGGAGTAGGGAGAGCTTAATCTGATCCCTTCAAGAGAAAATCTTCGCTGTGATCATAACCATTGGCTTGCTTTATACACGTAGTTAGCACTAACTACAGCAATTGTATCTGTTCTGGAGCTTGTAGTTGGAGGAGATTTGCGAGTGCAGCTGTGGATATTGTAGTAGGAAAAGAATATATTTGCACAAAAGGAGCAAATCTGTCGAAACCATGCATCATTTATTCCACTGCTTATAGAAAACAATTTTTTAAAATGTTTTCCAAAAGAAGACAAAATCTGTCATACTTTTCCTTGCTCTATCAATATTAGTTGATTAGGATACCTTCAAATTGATAGCTTAAGCAAGGGACAGATACTGGACAAATACAACTAACTGTGGACTACCTAAATCTGAACACTTTCTCAGAAGAGGCCATTTGGGCATATTAATTTCTCTGTGTATCTGCTGGTGAGACAAAAATTCTGGCTGAACTGATGAGTTTTGCTGACATTTTTACATACAGCATATTTTCAGTAGCATTACGTTAGCACAGCCAGGTAGCTGTCCTGCTACTGTAACATTTCTGAAGTCAGGGCCTAGCAAGCATAGAGGATTTGGAGTGCATCGTAGTATGTAGAGCATGCAGTTGTATGAATGTTTGCAATTCTTTGTTTCTCAGATTCTGATGTTCTTGGAGAAAACTCACATGGTGACTCTTTGCTTGAATGGCTGAACACATTTCGTCGCACAGGAAATGCCACTCGCAGTGGACAGAGTGGGAACCAAACCTGGAGAGCTGTGAGTCGAACAAATCCAAACAGTGGGGAGTTTCGGTTTAGTCTTGAAATCAACATAAATCATGAGCATAACAGTTTTGAAACGGCTGGTGAGGAGTATGTGGGTATAGATAGTAGCAGAATGTATTTAGAAAGGAGACATCAAAGAGCTGTCAGTCCAGTAACCCCACGAACGAGGAGCAGGACTGCAAGAGAGGCAAACAGTGAGGCTTCAAGCACTGCAAGGACCAGGTCTGTAAGAAGTTCCGTGGCACAAAGCTCTGAAGCAGCCTCTCATCCCATCTCAGGGAGGCTCAGGAGTAGAACGAGGGAGTTGACAGGCCTTTCCCAAACAAATACTACACGTAATAATTCTGCGGTTACCGGTGAACAAAGAGAAATGCCAGAAAGAGGTACTTCTACAGGAGTCACAAGAGGTAGAGCTAGAACTAGTGTTCGGATGAGTACAAACCAAAGACTAGAAATTCTGCGGCTGAGGTCTACTCTAAGTAGTCGAAGCCGCTCTCCGCTGCAAAGGCAAGGCACTACTGCTCATTCTGAGGAGCATGGGCAGAGGCAGGATAGAAATGCACAGCAAGTCAACAGAGGTAGAAGACAAACAGCTCAGCCTTCTCTGCAGTCTGCCGAAGAACAAGCAAGAGGTAACACTCAGACTTCTCAGCTTTCCAGTGTAGCCCCATCCTTGGGCATAACTTTGGAAGAGGAGGAATCTACTAGGCCAGTAGCTGCTGCTAGAAGGCATCCAACAATAACATTAGATCTTCAGGTAAGAAGAATTCGTCCCGGAGAAAACAGAGATCGGGACAGTATTGCCAGTAGAACTCGTTCTAGAGTAGGAATGGCAGAAAACACAGTTACCTTTGAAAGTGACAGTGGGGGATTTCGGCGTACAATATCACGATCAGAACGTGCAGGTATTCGAACCTACATTAGCACTATACGGATACCTCTTCGTCGGATTTCAGAAACTGGGCTAGGTGAACCTTCATCAGTGGCTCTTCGATCAATCCTTAGACAAATTATGACGGGCTTTGGAGAACTGAGTTCTTTAATGGAAACTGAATCTAACTCAGAAGTGCAAAGAGGTGGTCATCACTTACCGGACGTACAGTCAGAGCAGAATAACTCAAGTTCAGCAAACAACAGCAGTGATCCAAGTGAGGTTTCATCTAGCAATGGGCACGCGGTAGAAGGCAGCAGGGAAACAAATGGACAGGGTGATGATATTCAACGCTATGGTCGCAATAATGAAAACCAAGATAACAGGCAGTCTCAAGATGCTAACAACCTAGTGGAAAATGGAACACTGCCCATACTTCGACTTGCCCACTTCTTCCTGCTGAATGAAGATGAGGATGACGATCGTTTAAGAGGTTTAACCAAAGAGCAGATTGACAATCTTTCTACCCGAAACTATGGGGATATTCACACTGAAAATGAAATTAGTAAAACATGTAGTGTTTGCATTAATGAATACGTAACAGGGAATAAGCTAAGGCAGTTACCTTGTATGCATGAGTTTCATATTCATTGTATCGATCGCTGGCTTTCTGAAAACTCCACTTGCCCAATTTGTCGGCAGCCTGTATTGGGGTCTAATGCCACAGACAATGGCTAGAATTATTTATACTGCTCAGTACTCAAGGATTTGCTTCTGCTCTCTTTATGATGAGCCAGATGGAATGAATTGACTTACATAGGGGTCCATTTGTGTGGGGAGTTTTGTTAAATTTCTTTAAAAATAATAGGAAACTTGTCTAAATCTAGCAATGTAAATACTATTTTTCTCCAAGTGCAGATCTAGGAGTACACATAGAACCAAATGATATCGGTAAAGTTTATATTTTTTTAGGTAATTTTGTTATGCTAAGCACTTTTGTAAATACAGAAATGCAATAGTTAATCAGTCCTGCTTAATGTATGTTTTTTTAACAGTGTAATGGACTCACTTTATTTAGATTACGAATTGTTTCACACAGACCTACCACTGTGTTGAAAAATTAGTGTCTAAATAGCAATTCATTAGCTTTTTGTTCTAAGAACAATTTCTTTTACAGAGAGTTTCTTGCTGGACATGTTTGCTAAAGATATTTAAGTTACTTGAAGTGCTCATTTTAATAGACAGTATATTTTTTTTAACATTGAAATATCCTTTCCAAAAACTTGCCAATCTGGTTCTATTTAAAAAATTTTATGGCAATTTTTGCATGTGGTTTTACACAATGCTTAACGCTGATGAGTTCATATTCAAAGTGGATGGGTTAGTGACATTATAAAATGTACATAACTAAATGCTGTCTTTGACAATCGCTGTCTTTTCAATGCAGACAGCAATCAAATCAACAGTAATTCCAAGAGGGCGTGTCTTACTGAACATGATATTTGCTCAAAGAAAACATGAGCACTGAGGAAGCCTTTTTATTCTTCCAAATTACTCAGTTGATATTCATGGGGTTTTAACTGCCTTAGTTTAAAGAGGGAAGTATTTCCCTGACCATTATATGATCTACAATATGCATGATTTGTGCATCCTACTCAGAAAAACAAAACAAAGGCTTGAAGTGGTTTTGTACAGAAATTTAAGGTACACTTATAATATTAGTCCTCTTAAAACACGTCTGAGGACCAAATGGCAAAAGACACTAAAAATAAGCTTCCCTTAAAGTTCCCAGATTACTGTATAATTAGATATTAAACTTTATACCAATAACTTATAAAGAAATAAAGTTGCAAACTAAATAATTGAGGCTTTGTGTGAATTACTGCAGATCGGTAAGAAGATTTATCATTCCTGATGTTCCGTCTCAGTTTTGACTTTATTATTTCCCCAGTTTTCCCCAGCTGTGTACTTTTGTTTCCACAATGTGTGTGTTAGCTGTTACAGTAGATAAAAATGCAAGGCAAAGCACTCTTGGCGCTTCTGGAAGTAAGCTGAACATTACAACGCTCATTTGCTGAGCAGTGTGCATCTCAATCCTTAGAGAAAGGCAGAATTGTGCAATACTCTTACATGTGTATATTCTGAGCGGTAGAAAGAACACTTAAAGTGAAGTCCCACTGACTCTCTGCCTACAGATGGCCTTGACAAATGCGCTTCTGTGCCAGGTGCTTCAGTTAAAACATCTGCTCATGACATCCTTGAAGGGGAAACTGTAAAATTGTGTTATGCTACTGGATGTCTACTTCAGTTTTGCAAGTGAAAAAACTTGTGTCAAAAGTTCCACAAAAGTTCTTTTTTTTTAATTCCTAAAAAAATTTTTTTTTAATTCCTAAAAGTAGTTCTGAGAAATTTTCTTTGAGATTTAGATGAGTTTAAGGATATGATTAAGATTTTTTCTGATGTGATTTGGACTGCTAGTTATTGTGAACACTGTTGACACTTTTCTTGAGTGCCTCCTCAGCCATATTAAAAAGTGAGGAGATTTAAACATGATTATCAGAATTAGCTTATTTTTTACTTTTTTTTTTTTCCTGTTACTTCTGCTAACTCCTGATGTTGACAGTATCTAAATACATGGGTGCCTTCTGCTACTTCCTTGTCTCCTTATGGTCTTCCTTTATATTTGAAAGCTTCCTGACTCAAGAGCCACATGTGTGGAAACCTGCCTTTGCCTCACTGTTACCTTGCTGGTGGTTTTTTTGTGTTGGTTTATTTTGTTGTTGTTGTTTTGTTTTGATTTTTTTGGTTGTTTTTTTTTAAATAACTGAGGAGTCCTAATTAATCTCTTTTTATATAGGAGCTATTCTTTTGTAACTATTCTTGTTGGTCTTTTGAAGTGGGAGAACTGGTACTCGTGCAGAATTCAAAATGTGGATGCACTAGGCATTATACATATACACTTATATATACATATACACCTATATATATAGGTGATATAACAACTTCCTCTCTGTGATCTTCCAAATAACTCCTAATATTCTGGTTTTGCTTTTGATTGCTGTTCAACACTGAGCTGATACTGTAACAATTTTTGCAAAAAGATTTCACAATCATTTTTCTGAATGTTAATTGCTAATTTAGAACTGATTATTGCATGCTTTTTTTTTGTGTACTATTATGTACATTTTTTTTCTCTTGGATTATTTTGTATGTTGTGCAAGTCAAATTTTCTCTGCCCTTTTATCATCCTGGGCACCCTACCTCCTGTGATTTGTCTTTGCTTCTAATACCCCAATAATTCTGTACCATTTGCAGATTTTGTCACTTGTTATTTATTTTCTTTTTCTGATCATTTATAAATATGTCATGTAGCACAGGTATTTGCAATGCCTTCTAAACTAAGGTTTAACAATTTATTTCTAGCTATTTAATCAGTAAATTTGTGAGGGTTTTTTTATAAAAGGGGACTAAACATAAATACGAAGAAATTCAGAAAATAAATATGGTAATTATCCTTAAGCTGATACTTGTTGAGGAGAATTTGAAATCCAAGTAAAGCATTGACAGAATGAAGCTTTTTTGTTAATTATTAAATCCCTATTAAATTAAATAAATTCAGTTATCCCTGAATTCCATCTGATTAGGTGAGCTAATAACATATTTTATTCTTTCTTTTGCTTGTAAAAGGGCTGAGGACAGGAAGAAGACTTGCTTGCTCTTCATATATTTCATGTAAAGGTGCAATAGCCTTTGCCTATATCCTCCTTCACAGGACAGCTTTATAATGTTACTACATGTCATTAAAAGAAAAAGAAAATCTCTGATATGTAAATTAGCACAACAATAAGACACTTTGTCTGCTCAAATTTGTCTGTAAAATTATAAAGGCATCAAAGTATATTTGTGTATAACATTCATTTTCAAGAGCGAGATGCAGTTTGTGTTGCAGCCTGCTATTGTTGGAATAACCTGAGGTCAGACACTTAAGCAAGTGCACACGAGTAACATTGAGATCACTCGCTTAGCTTAATTTTTGCAGTATCAGTCAATTTTTTAGTAAGTTTAAACACTTAACATTTCAAAGTGGCACATGATAGGTTTGTTTTTAAAAAGTTTTTGTTAACAAATGTATTAAAGGGACAGATGTCTGGAAAATGGATTGAATACAAAAGTATTTGAAATCCCATTTCTTACTTGGAATGAAGATCAACATTTCCTGTATCCAAAATGTGGTTTTGAAAATTTCAGTTCTTAACATGTTACTGGAGTTTAGGGATTTCAGTATTTGTAGTTGAGTTCTACTTAGTTCTTTTCCACAAAAAGAAATACCAAAGTGTTTAAATTCTGGAATGCCACAGGTTTGTTCTGTTCTTTTTTCTCCGCCTCCCCCCCGTGAATCTTGACAATTCTCTCTCTCTCACTAAGATGCAAACAATTCAATAATCCACTGTGTTTCTTCCTCCTCTTGAAATTTAAGCATAATTACGTTTTCTCACGGACATTTTCTCATGGACAATTTAGTTGACTTTCAGCTCCCAGTTAGAAGTTTTCCCCTAGTGAAATTCTCAGCTTGTTCTGACAGCTTCCATTAAGCACATTTTTCTCCCTTTTCAAAGTAACGCTTCAACTACTATGGAACTGTATTTGTCACCCATGCTGCGCTCGGCTTCATGAACGTATCTTGTCTGCTCCTAGCTAACTATGGCTTGTGCTGAAGGCAGCGGGAGCTAGGTACTTCCCAGCCGGGTTTCTGTGTCACAGGAACACTGCTCAAGGTAGGCTGTGCCATCTTAACACCATATTCTGTACAAGAAGCCCCTGAAATAAATTTCAGCTCTCCTGTTTTTATTGTCTTGACATGTCTAATGTGGTAGATGTAACTTGAATGTTTTAATAGGTCCACACACTCACTTTTCTTGCACAATTTCTAGCATCAACTGTTGCATGAGATTGACTTGTCGGACTGATTCTGTGCTTCTCAGGCTTGTCATTTAAAGCGTGTATAATGATTTGGTCATCTGTGCAATTCCTGCCTGTCAATTAATGTGAAGTTAGCCCTTACTGCTGTAAAAATGTAAACTGGAAAGTATGTGTGACCATATATTTGTTTACCTGGCCTGCAGTGGAAGGCTGCCTGCCTAGAAAAAGAACTTCATGGTGCCGAGTTCTGGCTATTCCCAGGTGTGCCAAGAAGGTGGCCGAGCTGGGATCAAACCCTCCACCCCATTCATGTGATAGAGAGGCAAGAAGACTGTGAGAAATTAGGGGTAGTGAGAAACCGGTGACATAGTGGAGCTTAAAAGGCCTTCCTAAGGCAGCTGGGAGCAACTCACAGGAATTATTGGGCAGGAGAGTGCAGGAGAGGAGTTATCTTCAGCAGCTTTGAGGCCCGAGTTTAGGTGCAGAACCAGTAGGAGTGTGAGATGCAGGGCAAGCTGACACCTGCAGAAGTGCATTGGGATGCTCTCAGGAGAGTCCAGGAAGCTTCTGTTCTGCTGAAGTAAATAGCAACAGGATGTGCGTGTCCACTCATGCATTACACGGGTCCTAAGAGTGAAGGTAGACACTTGTTTAATCTGTGAGGTTGATGGAGGGGTCAGAGAAGCTAGCACCAGGTACTGGGCCCAGTTGGCCGGCCAGTTGGTCCAGCTCTCAGGCTCTATTTCCTCATCTCTTGCCTAGAAACCCAATGCAACGTTAGTGCCTGGTTTCAGTTTAGACTCAGAGATATTAAACACCTAAAAATTTGGCTGTGTGCTCTCTAGTTGCAGCTGAGTAAATAGCCAGATGGGGCAATCAGGAGTTTTATTTTTCATAGTCCCCTTTGATCTGGAAGAGCTAGAACCTGCCTTGGCTACAAGAAGCTTTTGGGATTCATAGTCTGTTCAAGGCTCTACTGCCCAGAGTTTGCACAACAGAAGGCACAAACATAATATAGATGGATATTTTTATGGTGGCTTTCCTGCAGGAAGTGCAGGTTACAGCAGCAGCAAGATCAGGGCAGCAGCGTGGGGGTGAGCCAGGCCCCAGCAGGTCCCTACGGTTCCCACTGATGAACAGGTGGTGTCTGTGCCGCTTGCCCATGGTGCCATGTCTTCACTGTGCCCAGTGTCAGCACGATTAGAGCAGGGGAAGGGAGGTACATCTCGGCATGTGGTAGTAGCTGTTTAATTTGCTGAGCAGGCAGTTTGAGCGCTACCAGTTCAAAATGAAGCAGCATTTGTTGGCAGGAGCAGTGAGAGCTGTGGCAGTGTGGGGGTGCAGCTCCCAGCAGCGCAGAAGGCGGAAGAATATTTTCATCGGCAGCACAGACAGGTATCTGTCTAGCCAAAGGGACAACATCCCCTTGCGGCACGGAGTGAGAATGCTTACTCGTCAGGTTGCGGGCTTACGTGGGGCGAGTCTGGAGCTTTTGTGTCTCTCATAGCAGTCAAAGGGAGGTTGCATCCAATTCTGGGTGGCTGGAGTTTTTTGCAGCCTGTTGATTCATCTTACTGTGAAGGTTAAAATAAAGGGAAGATCTTACAAATGACTACATAAAATAAGTAATGACTTGACATTTGCTGGAAATAAAAGACTTGAAGCCTTATAGTTAACTACAGTCAAGGGAATAGGGTGCTCATATGTTGGGGTAATGAACCTCTTCAAACAGCGCCAGTCCACCACTGGTGACACTGGTGCGTAGCGCAAGGGAGAAGGCAGCTGAGCACTCGCACATCTGTGTGGAAGTAAACATTGCTGCAGTTGCGAAGTTGAGTACGACGAAGCTGAGAAATGAGAGAGTGAAGGTTGCCTATGCCACCTGAGGTCCACTTTCTAGTGCCGCTCCATGCTAGTATTCTCTCTCCCTGCAAATGTGGCCTCTCTCGGAGCACCAAGTGGGTCAGGTTCACTTACTGAGCTGCTAGCAAATCTTTCCTTGTCTTCTGTTATATGCCTTGGAGTCTTTTTTTACTCCATACTTTTAAATTCCTATCTTTAAAGAAAGTATCTACTTCTTCGTTACTTATATCATGATGCTTATTGTTCACGGTAATTTTCTCAATACTTTTATGAGAGAAGGATCTGCTTGGTACTTAGAAATTTTACTTCTCATCTATCTTTTTTGTTTGTTTTTTTTTAAAATTAGCATCTATTTCTCCATCTGACTGTCTTCTATTCAAGTATTTAATAGGATGTAGCTTACATAAATATAATTGTATGGCATGAAAGAAGGCTAAAAATAAAGAAATGTTAAAGATGAACAGCATTATATCCTCAAACCAGAGGAAATGTCCTCAAAGCCATCTTCGGTTGATCTCCAATAGACATTTTCTATTGGTCATCTCCTGGCCCAGGGTGCACAGCTATTCGCACTGGCATCTGGCTAGCTTTATCTCTGGAAAGAGTAAGTGACATGTTAAATGACTTTTATTTGTGACATTAAGAAAAGTCATTTATTTCTGTGGTAATAAATAGAAAAATGTGGGTAGAAGTTTTTAAAATAACAATTTATTTCAATTGAAATATTAAATTCAGGTTGACTGGCAGCACTAACCCAGAATCTCTTTAGAAAGCCTTAATAGGGAAAATGACCCAGAGAGCTGGATTGGACAGGGCCCTTGAAAAGATGCAGAGAACTATCAGGCTGAGTTAATAGGTTTTTCCATTTCTTACATGTGTGATGCCATCAGTGACTTTCTAGCTAATATGGCCCTGTATGCCTCTCTAATAGTCTCCTTTAATAATATATGATGTAGAAATGGATTCCTGTGTTACCAAATAACTGCAAACTGGGCAGAATTGTTTCAATTTCATCCCGTTCCTCAGACTCTTTCCAACTTCCTTTTCCTTCCCCTCTGTATTCATGAGATCTTTTTGCACACCTATAACCATTTCCAAGTTTTTTTCCACTCTGTTATCTTAGGAACAGGCTATTTCCGCAAAGCTCTTCCCTCTGGCACTACTGAAAATTTCATGTGAGTCATGTACGTGTCTAGACGGGAGAGATTTGGGATAATAGGGGCATCACTCCTCCTGGTTTTCACAGTCTCACTTGCAGGGTTTATTGAACACAGGGTGTCTCAGAATAGCTCCAAAACGAATACAAGGGCATCATAGTGGTTTGGTGACATATTTGTACCATAACAGCAATATTTGCTTTATGCTGCACAATAAACCAGAAAAACAACACCAGAGAACTGTGACTCAAAATGTACAGCTTACATTCACAGTGCTGTGACCTGAGAGGTTTGTCAGATGCTCTCTAATCTGAATTAACCAAAATAATGCAAGAAGTTATGACCTGTGCAGTGGCATTGCCATGACAGGTTGCACAACCTCTTTTGGCTTGACTCAGTGTCATTCTGTTGGTCATTCTGTTCATAGAATCATAGAATCATTTAGCTTGGAAAAGACCTTTAAAATCATCAAGTCCAACTGTTAACCTAGCACTGCCAAGTCCACCGCTAAACCGTGTCCCTAAGCACCTCATCTACACGTCTTTTAAATACCTCCAGGGATGGTGACTCCACCACTTCCCTGGGCACCCTCTTCCACTGCTTGATAACCCTTTCAGTGAAGAAATTTTTCCTGATATCCAATCTAAACCTCCCCTGGCACAACTTGAGGCCATTTCCCCTCGTCCTATCGCTGGTTACTTGGGAGAAGAGACCAACCCCCACCTCGCTACAACCTCCCCTCAGGTAGTTGTAGAGCGCGATGAGGTCTCCCCTCAGCCTCCTCTTCTCCAGTCCCAGTTCCCTCAGCCGCTCCTCATAAGACTTGTTCTCCAGACTCTTCACGAGCTTCATTGCCCTTCCTTGGACACGCTCCACCTCAATGTCTTTCATGTTTTTAGATTTTTAGAAATACAAGGAGGGAATTAGTTAATTAGGTGTTTTGTCGTCTGATATACAACTGAATTATAAATGTAGCCTTTTCATCTAAAAGAATAGCTAAATGGAAACTGGAACATGAAATATGATAGTTTCCTTTTCATCTAAAAGAATAGCTAAATGGAAACTGGAACATGAAATATGATAGTTTGACTGGAACACACAGGATAGGTTTTGGCATCNGCTGCACAATAAACCAGAAAAACAACACCAGAGAACTGTGACTCAAAATGTACAGCTTACATTCACAGTGCTGTGACCTGAGAGGTTTGTCAGATGCTCTCTAATCTGAATTAACCAAAATAATGCAAGAAGTTATGACCTGTGCAGTGGCATTGCCATGACAGGTTGCACAACCTCTTTTGGCTTGACTCAGTGTCATTCTGTTGGTCATTCTGTTCATAGAATCATAGAATCATTTAGCTTGGAAAAGACCTTTAAAATCATCAAGTCCAACTGTTAACCTAGCACTGCCAAGTCCACCGCTAAACCGTGTCCCTAAGCACCTCATCTACACGTCTTTTAAATACCTCCAGGGATGGTGACTCCACCACTTCCCTGGGCACCCTCTTCCACTGCTTGATAACCCTTTCAGTGAAGAAATTTTTCCTGATATCCAATCTAAACCTCCCCTGGCACAACTTGAGGCCATTTCCCCTCGTCCTATCGCTGGTTACTTGGGAGAAGAGACCAACCCCCACCTCGCTACAACCTCCCCTCAGGTAGTTGTAGAGCGCGATGAGGTCTCCCCTCAGCCTCCTCTTCTCCAGTCCCAGTTCCCTCAGCCGCTCCTCATAAGACTTGTTCTCCAGACTCTTCACGAGCTTCATTGCCCTTCCTTGGACACGCTCCACCTCAATGTCTTTCATGTTTTTAGATTTTTAGAAATACAAGGAGGGAATTAGTTAATTAGGTGTTTTGTCGTCTGATATACAACTGAATTATAAATGTAGCCTTTTCATCTAAAAGAATAGCTAAATGGAAACTGGAACATGAAATATGATAGTTTAACTGGAACACACAGGATAGGTTTTGGCATCAAGCATCTTGCAAAGCCACAGGCCACAGGCATGGTTAAATTATGTTAATATAAATATGACAGTAAGGTTTGGCTTAGATCTGGCATAAACATGGCTGAATTTGTATAGCCAAGCAGAGTTGCACAGCTTAGTTCTATTAATATTAGGCAGACTGTTAATCAATATGAAAAATAAATATGTAAGTACTTAAAGGAACCAGAGGCATGCGTGAGAGGAGTTTTCTGGAGGTATTGACACAACAATTAGCAACTTGCAAATTTGGAAGTATGAAAGGAGATGGTAAATTACAGCAGGTTATGTCCTGCCATTTCCTGCTTTTGCCTTGATGGGAAATAACTATTCTATTTTTAAAAGCGGACGCTGCTTCCCCATGCCCAAGCTGCTGCTGAAGCAAGCCTGTGCAGTCTTGTAGTAACTACCAAGTGATTGATCAGAGCCCAACCAACCTGGCGAGAAAACCAACCTGACCAGCAGGCCAGCTAGGAATGATGTGAGGAGGGACATGACAACCCATGACCAAATGAGGGAGTGGTGCACCAGGTCCAGAAGCAGTGTGCAGGGTGATGTGGACAGGAGAAACCTCTTAATCAACAGAAGAGTGTTGAAGTGGGGTAACTTCAAGTCTGTGCACACAAGTAAGGAAGGGCCTACAGGCCAGCATGGTGGGGACAGCTGTCATATCTTCTCTGGGAAATTGGCAATTCAAGTGCCTGCAGACCAGTGCACACAGCATGGGGAACAAGCAAGAGGAATTAGACATCCGTGTGCAGTTACAGGGCTATGACCTCATCAGGATCACAGAGAGATGGTGGGATAGCTCACACAACTGGAGTGCTGCAAGGGATGGATACAGGCTCTTTAGGAAGGACAGGCCAGGAAGGAGGTGGGGAGGAGCTGCCCTTCGTGTGCATGAGCTCTGCCTTGGTCAGATGAGGAGCCAGCTCAGAGCCTACAGGTCAGGACTAGTAGGCAGAGCAATATGGGCGATGGTGTAGTAGGTGTCTGCTACAGACCACCTGATCAGGAAAGAGAAATAGATGGGACCTTCTTCAGACAAGTGAAAGAATCCTCATATTCACAGGTCCTGGTCCTCATGAGGGACTGTAACCACCCTGATATCTACTGGAAGAGCCATGCAGCAGGACACAAACAGTCCAGATTTTTGGATTATCATTTCACAAATGATAGCAAGTATTCCTGCTTGTTTCCTCATCCCATCAAAATTTAAGGACTATGTCTTTCAACGTACATCCCTGAAAAGAGACACTGACATTAAGTTGACTGAAGGTTTGTAGGATTTACCAGTTCCTGAAGAGGTTTTGAGACCTGACTCCTTGTGAGTGCACTCACCACACATCAGTGCAGTCTGCAGGATTTTAAGGGAGAGAGGGGGCAAATGGCAGAAAGCTCTGCATTAAGATTATCCAGTCATATACTGTGGCTGTAACTATGGAGCTGTGCATACCCAGCTTTGATCAGAGCAGCACATGCAACAAAAGAAATGGGCATGCTCACAGTGAAGCACTCAGAGATGAATCTTTAAAATGAAATGTATCATTTGCTCTCCTGGGATGCTGTGCAGCTAATCTGAATTTAGCCTGTACACAGAAACCATCAACAACAGACAAGCACTGCATGGCAACCTGCAGCCTTCCCTCAGCCTGCTCGCGTTTACAGCAGCAATGGGGTTAGCCCACCTTTTGGCAGTACACGGTACCTCAGGGCAAATTTTCTCCCATTTCCTTTCTTTCCCTGGGCTTACACTGGACTTTTTGACTAATCTAAACGAGACCTGGAGCAGTTCACCAAACACCAGCTCGCTGCAAGTTGCTCCTTGGCATTCACACTTATTCCAGAAGGTATTTATCCCACCATTAAATTTATCTTTAGTGTAATGTAAATTGCCTGAAGTGCAAGAATGAAACATATACACAATAAAACAAAACAAACACAGCTTTGATTTTCTTTTACAGGTTGAACAGCTGTAATGGGATATGTGGGATCACCTTCTCCCATTATATTAAGCAGTCCTTTATAAAGGCCTAACTTCAGGCATTTATAACACACAGCTGGGGTTCTCCTCCTGAGTAAAGTGGGACAGATATAGTATATCACTTAGTCCTACTTCCAAGAAAAGCACTTTATTTTTTATCTTGAGCCTTTCTGTCTCATCTTTAGTATTAAGCCTTCATCTAGGCCAGTTCCATTATAATGTATTTCCTTACGCAACATTAGTTCTACTGTGCTGAGTATTTGACATACCTTACAAAGCCTGTAAGCTATTTTTGCAGTTCACACAGGTTTGAGCTACATCAGTAACGGCTCATCCCTTTACCTTCAAGCATGCATGCTCAGGAAAGCATACCATGTTGCTATTTTAATACAGAGGTCTTGCCCTTATCTGAGTGAGCGGTGCATGAATAGAGCACTTCAGTTGCTGGTACTATTCCTTTTACTGATTCTTAAACACATTTTGCATGCAGCTTATTCTATTCATTCAGTGTTAATAGTGTACATATAAAGACTAAAGAATAGGAAATACCAATATGTGTATAAGCATACAGTTAGTGTATAGCAGTTAACGTTAATATGCATCAGTGAGAATAAAGAATCATATTATTCCTGTCTAACACTGTAGGTTATGTCTGTGTGTTTGTGGGAGTGTATATACACATACATAAATTGAATTCTGCAGGAAAAATCATGTAATCATAAGGAAAGAATATAAGCATCATAGTGTAATGATTAAGTTAGAATTATTGCATGTCTGGATTCATGTTCTTTTGTTGGGCTACTTTATCATTGTATAGACACTACAGTTGGGGGCTATCGCCAATATCATGACAGCTGAGACCTTCTTCCTATTTAGATTGTTTAAATTCCATTTGCTTAGTTCGTTTTTCTTGAAATTTTCTGTTGGATACGGCATTGAAGTAAGAACCCAAGTTTGGGGTTATTTCAGCAAAAGGTTTCTAAAATTTAGCCCCTAATTTTTTTTTAAGGCATCTCCAAGTCCACAGACTCCAATTTTTTTTTTTACCTGGATCTCAAACAATGATTCTGGCCTCCTGGCTGGTCTCACTCACTCAGTTCATGTTATTCCCCTGTGTCCATACTGTGCTCTGGCCCATCACATGAATAAAGTTATAGCTCCTTTCCCGCCTCACTATATGAACCAGGTTGTGAGATGCCCCTGAGAGTAGTACAATTTGAGACACCCAAAACCCCAGAAAATACCGTTTGGAGCTTCATTCTAACTCTGATGGTGGTGGACGCAGGGGAGGCAGAACAATTTGAATGAGACGGACTGTCTGGGACAGCAGCACGCTGCGAGCAAAAGCCTGGCCGGAGCCCCGGCGCGCAGGGGCCCGCAGGAGCCCGGGGCTTGTCCCTGTGCGCTGCCTGGACCTGCTTAATTAAGACTAAAGCCTCAGCCTCCGAGCTGCAGACGTGTGGCACAGCAGAAGAGGGCGCCAGACAACGGGCGCTGGCTCGGGGCCGCTCCCCGACGCACAGGCCGCTCTGGAAAGGGGAAGGTGACCCGGGAACCCGGCACCGGGGGTGCGGGGTGCGCCGTGGGCCCCGGGGAGCGAGCGGGGGACACGCTGCTCCTCCCTCCGGGCCGCAACTTCGTCTAACAAGGAGGGCAAAAAGCAAAGATTTGGGAAAAGAGGTGTCCCTTCCCGCTCTGCTGACGCCCGCGCCGCGCTGCCGTGCGAGGAGGGAGGGCAGAGGCTGCTTCGACGTTACACGGGACCCTCCGGTTCGCGTGGTTCCTCGTGCCCTTTAGCACGCGGCGTCCCCAGGCCCCCGCACACCGGACTAGCAGCGCCATTGCACGGAACAAAGCGGCCAAACGCCGGCAGCTGCCGAGCGCTTCTGCCCAGCGGCCAGAGCCCCCGCCGGCCCCACGGCAGCCTTTCGCCGTCCCGCCACTGCCAACCACACGCGCGAGTGGGGACAGGGCCCCAGCCGCGGCTTCCGCGTCCTCCCCGGGCCCGCGGCGGGAGGAGGCAGCGCGTCGAGGCGCGGAGCTCCGGCGCCGGCGCCGGCGCCCGCCCCAGGCCGGCCGGCGGGAGCTCTCCGAGGTGCTGGCGCGGCGCCGGCGCTCCGCCGCCGCTGCCCGCCATCTCGCACGGGGCCTGTTGCGGTGGCCAGAGGCGGTAACAAGGCGTCCCCGCGGCAGAGGCACCGCGGCCCGGTGCTCGGGACACCCGGGTTCCCTGTTAGGGCTTTGTTTTTCCGGGTACCCCAAGAGAAGTCATGGTCTCTCTCTCTGCCTCCTCTGCCCTGGGGAAATGGGAATGATGACATTGGCTCTCCGTCAGCTGCCTGGAGACCGGTGCCCAAGAAGCAGGTTTCCAGCCTGCAGAAACGGCTCTCAGCAATGGAAGAAACCTCAGTTTGCAGAGCAAGAGTTGGACGTGTTTCCTGACTAGCAGAACGGCAGAGAGCAACGTGCCTTCTATCCTGGTCAGCCAAAACACTGCAAACAAGGGGTTGCCGTGAGTTCTGGTTCCTAGAGTATGCAAAATGCCTCTCTGTTATATTAAACTATACTTCAGTTGTTTTAAAATTATTTTTTACTTATTCTATGTTGCTGTCGTGGTCAGCCAGCCACTTGCTCACCCCTCCTCCAGTGGGATGGGGGAGAGAATCAGGAGGGCACAAGTAGGAAAACTTGCGGGTTGAGACAAAAACAGTTTAATAATTGAAATAAAACAAAGTAGAACAGTAATAATAACAACGATAACAACGACAATAGCAGAATATACAAAGCAGGTAACGCACAATGCAACTGCTCACCGACCGCTGACCGCATGTCATGAACAGGGGGGCAAGCCCCCCCACATCCCCCACCCCTGGTTTTTATACTGCACATGATGTCACATGGTATAGAATACTCCATTGACCAGCTGGGTCAACCACCCCGGCTATGCTCCCCCCCCAGAGCTTCCCCTGCACATGGCAGGGCATGGGAGGCTGAATAGAGAAACAAAAAGTCCCTGGTGCAAGCATCACCCAGCAACAACCAAAGCATCAATGGGCCATCAACGCTCCTCTCACACCAAACCCAAAACACAGCACACCCCCCAAGCTACTGGGAAGAAAGTTAACTCTGTCTCAGCCGGAACAAGGACAGTTGCACATGACACTTGAATTTTTCTGGTATCTAAATACTTTAAATAATGTGTAAGTTACAGATATACTATATACTGAACTCTATTTCCAATCAAATGGTGGCCTGGCCATAACAGCTGGTTCAAAACATATTTTGGAACATTTACACACTTGCTGCAGAGTATGGTTTCATCTCAACAAGTCTGTCAGTTCTCTCAAGCTTCTTTTCAGTCTTTCTGAACACATCTGATTGGGACCAACTTTTGCTTTTCTACATTTTTTTACAACAGTACAAAGCGAGTGCCATGAAATCAGTATGGCAGTATTATATGCATACCTTTGGTTCCCTTTGCACCACTCTCATTGATTACAAAGCCAGATAACATTGGACTCCAATTAGCTAGCAACCGAGCTGTGGGACAGGGAAGTGAGTGAAAATAATGAAGATACACCTCATGCATTTGGAGAACTATTTACATTCTGGAAATGAAGCTCATCTTAAACATTTCTTCGTTAAGCTTTTAATTTCTTCAGTAGTATTCTTCTTTGCTTAAGAAAACAATTTTTTCTTCATTACTAGTTAGTTATTAACTTGGCTCAGTACAAGCTGAGGGAATGTCTAAATTATGGTCTACTGTAACATATATCCTCTCTGTGCAAAGCATTTGTAAGGGTTGTTCTACATACAGTTTTCCATCAATTGCCAGCCTGATTAATTCTTTCTGTGGACACCATTATCATGGAATAAAAACTACTTGTTCCAATTTAGCTTACTGTATTTTGAATGTATGTTTAAAAGCATACAAACGTGGAGTTATTCTGGTAAAGTAATAGCACTGATGTTTGTTTCCTGAATTAACTTGCAGGTATGAAGAAGCCCCAACAGTTGTTATAATAAGTACTTAGTCTTGAGTATACTAGAAAAAATTACATTTTTTTCTTCATTTAGTTGCACTGTTTTTGTTAGTGTTAATATAGAAAGGGCTCAGTATTCTTCAGTTTCTCAGTATTTTTCAGGAAAATCACAGATCACCTCCTGCTACAAAATGAGTACCAATTTCAGTTTCCAACAGATCAGTGTGACTATTCTACTCACTATAATTTTATTTACATGTGTCATTATTCAAAAGTTATCTGGAAAACCTTGATGTGCCCGGTGCTGATTATTTTCCACTGGATGGAAAATTTCCACTGGAAATAAGAGGAAATAACTGTATAGCCTTGAATCAGCTTTGAATGGGTCTTGAAAAATGAAGATGCATTAAGTCATCCTCTTGTCTGTTCTCTGAAAAGGGCACCACAGGGTAATGTAAAGTTACGAGTGACTAATTGGGAAGTGATACATTAAATAAATATAGCTCCAAAGCTAATAGGTTAAAATCTGTTGTTGAATTTCTGCTGGGAACTAAATTATTTCAATCTGTTTTCAGGTGTCTTTGTATCCAGTGCTGTTCTCATCTTACCACAGCGAGGACTTTTCAAGTTTTATATGATCGCCTCAGCATTTCTGCTGGCTGCGACTTCAGTGTGGGTGAATTACCATGCTTCTTTGCATATAAACTTCTGCAGTGCCTACTACACAGCCGTGTTTGGAATTCAGATCTTTCCTCATAAAGGGCCTTCACTATGGATGGCACTTTCCATCCTTCAGCTTACCTTTGGAATCAGATATGTTATATTGCTAAAACATTTACATTTCCAAATCTTTGACCTTTTTTCCCACCATTGCACTGATAGGTAATGGTTTACTCATCCTCTACTCTGCCCCCCCCTCCCATGCACCCATTGCATGTGCAATTCATCATAATTTTTTTCCACCTTCAGGTTAAATCTGTGGGCTATGGTTAACTGTAAAAGCAGTGTATTGTTGAGTGAAGCCACTTCAGCACTAGAAAGCAGAGGAGCCTACCATCGGATCCTTTAAGAGGTTTCAGGTGGGCCATGCATGCATTAATACATGTTTGTATATTAATGGTCATGTCCCGGATCAGTCTATAGAGATACAGCATCTCTGAGAGGAAGATCCATAAAGGATTTAATATATTTTCTTAAGTTGAGTGATGCTAAGCACACTTTCTGGATCTGGAAGTAGCTTCCTCTATGAAACTAGAAATAGCAAGCACTGGCTTTTTGACCTTTTTTAAAATGTCACGATGAGTGACAGATACCTCCCATGTATCTCAGCATATAATTTGCATCATGCTGATTTTGATCCTGTGCATGTAAACAAGGGCAAAGCACCACAGCAGAAATATTTGTTTTAAGACCAAGACAGTCTGTTGCGGTTTTTTTTAAGACAGCAGAGTTAGACAAGCAGAACTTGTGTGCGGTTACTCTAGTCCTGTAGCCCAATAACACCATTGCTGGTAGGAGGTCACAGGCTTTGTACTGACTTTGCAAGGCTTCAGGACTGAGACTTGTTTTGTCTGAGCTTTTCTTGACCTGTATGCAGCTTTCTTTTCACTTTTTTTAGCTGTAACAGCAGTATCTCTAATGAGCAGGTGGTTGTCAGCTAATGTCAAACTGTTTTCCTTTTGTTAACTTTGTATGGTACAATGGTAGCTTTTGTATGGATAGTGACAAGAAGCTGTACTGTGTAGCATGAGAGATTTATAACTAACACAATGATGTAGCGTAGAGGAATACAGGCCTGGTATGACAGCAGAGTCCCCTGAAAGTGGGGGCACGGGATACTGTAGAGGAGGCATAGGATGATAAAAGGGGCACTGGCGAACTCAGGCCGCATTGGCGAACTCAGGCCTTATAAAGAGCTCTCCAGTAGTCAGCTAAAGCAGTGCAGACCTGGGAGCTGGGCAAAGCTGGTTTAGGGATTACAAAAAGAACAAAGAACAAGTATGTAACATACATAAATGGCATTGCATAGAGTAAAATTGGATGTAATGTGGAGCTGTAGACAAATGAAGAAAGAGCAAGGTGTAAAGGCATGTTAGAAAACATATAAAAATAAACCACACCACATCCCCAATTTCTCAGGGAGGAACTAGAAACCACACCACATCACACTTTTCTCA
>VZTQ01003822.1:136259-174793 GCA_013400755.1 Pelecanoides urinatrix | reverse complement strand
ATCTTTGACCTTTTTTCCCACCATTGCACTGATAGGTAATGGTTTACTCATCCTCTACTCTGCCCCCCCCTCCCATGCACCCATTGCATGTGCAATTCATCATAATTTTTTTCCACCTTCAGGTTAAATCTGTGGGCTATGGTTAACTGTAAAAGCAGTGTATTGTTGAGTGAAGCCACTTCAGCACTAGAAAGCAGAGGAGCCTACCATCGGATCCTTTAAGAGGTTTCAGGTGGGCCATGCATGCATTAATACATGTTTGTATATTAATGGTCATGTCCCGGATCAGTCTATAGAGATACAGCATCTCTGAGAGGAAGATCCATAAAGGATTTAATATATTTTCTTAAGTTGAGTGATGCTAAGCACACTTTCTGGATCTGGAAGTAGCTTCCTCTATGAAACTAGAAATAGCAAGCACTGGCTTTTTGACCTTTTTTAAAATGTCACGATGAGTGACAGATACCTCCCATGTATCTCAGCATATAATTTGCATCATGCTGATTTTGATCCTGTGCATGTAAACAAGGGCAAAGCACCACAGCAGAAATATTTGTTTTAAGACCAAGACAGTCTGTTGCGGTTTTTTTTAAGACAGCAGAGTTAGACAAGCAGAACTTGTGTGCGGTTACTCTAGTCCTGTAGCCCAATAACACCATTGCTGGTAGGAGGTCACAGGCTTTGTACTGACTTTGCAAGGCTTCAGGACTGAGACTTGTTTTGTCTGAGCTTTTCTTGACCTGTATGCAGCTTTCTTTTCACTTTTTTTAGCTGTAACAGCAGTATCTCTAATGAGCAGGTGGTTGTCAGCTAATGTCAAACTGTTTTCCTTTTGTTAACTTTGTATGGTACAATGGTAGCTTTTGTATGGATAGTGACAAGAAGCTGTACTGTGTAGCATGAGAGATTTATAACTAACACAATGATGTAGCGTAGAGGAATACAGGCCTGGTATGACAGCAGAGTCCCCTGAAAGTGGGGGCACGGGATACTGTAGAGGAGGCATAGGATGATAAAAGGGGCACTGGCGAACTCAGGCCGCATTGGCGAACTCAGGCCTTATAAAGAGCTCTCCAGTAGTCAGCTAAAGCAGTGCAGACCTGGGAGCTGGGCAAAGCTGGTTTAGGGATTACAAAAAGAACAAAGAACAAGTATGTAACATACATAAATGGCATTGCATAGAGTAAAATTGGATGTAATGTGGAGCTGTAGACAAATGAAGAAAGAGCAAGGTGTAAAGGCATGTTAGAAAACATATAAAAATAGCCCCTGGCTCAACCCCAATCCTAACAGGAGGAAGAAGAAACCACACCACATCACACTTTTCTCAGTAAAGAACTGTTTGGGAAGACACCAATGACCAGCCGCAGCCCAGACATCTGGTGCTTGAGGAAGGCCAGCACTGTCCATCTTAGGTCTCAGAAGGGCAGTGGAAGGGAGAGCACAACACCAAAAAGATAGGAAAGAGTGTGTCTACAAAAAAAGGAACTGCATTTTTATTTTTGATGTTTTTTTGTAGTAGCATTCTTTCTTTCTTTTTTTCTTTCTTTTTCTATAATAATTAACTCTCACCTAATAGTTCTTTGATTAGACTGTTAAGTTTTCCTCTATACTAATAATAAATTCTGAGTAAAGTGCGTTTCTGTTTTCTTTTGCATAACCAAACTCTGTGCGTAACATTAGTAATTGGAGCAAAGGATGCATCTTTTGGAAATTTGGGCTTAACAATCTCTCCAAGGTCCCAGACAGTATCTGGCACAGTCAGAAATAGAATAAAGATATCCTGTCTCCCAGCCTGGCACATTAACCACAGGACCATTCTTCCTGCCTTTGCTTTATTTATTACATTGAAATAATTATTATGCATACTGAGCTCTTTGAAAGTACATTGCTATAAATACTAGAAAAGTGAGCACATTGTAATTTGAAAAATACCAACTCTTGTTTTTCGGTACATCATTCAAACCATGGAGCCATTATGACAGACCTCAGGGAATTATACTGCCATGACTCATGGTCCGATAATATACAATTTAGTGCACATCAGCACTATGACAAAGACAGGCGTTGCATAACAAAATGACAAAGGTGAGTCCTGCACAGCTGAACAATCTGTTTCTTTTCTCAAAACTCAGGGCTAACCTGCTACTTGTCAGATGGTTACTAATGAACGTGAGCTTTCAGAAACGCAACCAACTCACCTCACCTCACACTTAGCTTTCCTGCAGGCCCTACTTTTGAGCCTGCTGAGCAGGATTCAGGTTCTTTCTTAGTTACTGAGATTATCCTGCACACTCGGTTGCCTTAGACACTTTTGCAGTCCACTTTCTCCCCTAGACTTCCCATTAGACTGCAGTGTACGATTATATCAGCTTGTGACTGGAGATGGGTATTGCAGGCAGGTCCTCTGCTGCTCACAGTTTATGCAGGGGCAAAGACGTTTTTTCTTTCTTCCATGCCATTAAGCATCACTGAAATGCCTGGTCGATAATGCTCAGGGATCTGCCTTCCACAGGGATACATCTCAGGCTTGTTGAGATAAGTGTGGGTTGGGTAATTAAATCTCTTTGAGGAGCTCGAGTAGTCAGGTTTACGTGACTGAGTAGCCCTGCATAGATGCAAGCCAGATGGTGTGTCAGCTGTGAGAGCACTGAGGGCGCAGAGGTGAAAGCAATGGCAGTGCATGAGAAAGAACGAGTGCATTTCGCTGATACTTGAGCTTGCAGGCTAACAGGGCTGACAGCTTGCAGTCGACAATACTTTTCGTGTACTGTAAACACAGTTCACCTGAGGGTTAATTTCTGAAGAAAAAGTAAACATGAAACCAGGAGCTGCCATTCTTTCTTGGTCCTGTTTTGGAGCACTTTTCTTGACTTTGATCTGACAGCTTGAACCCAAAGCGAACTTTGCTTTAATTTGTCTACTAGCTAACAACACATGTGAACTGATTTTCTGTTCTGCAGGCAATTCCTACTGGAGCAAAAACACTGACCACAACAGAAGATAATTTGTGGAGAGGTAAAAGAGTAAGATGATAGAGAAAGTCATGTTCATGAAAGTAACCAGCTCCATGTCATGGGCTTAAAATGGGAAAGGCATGCAGGAATGCCAGCATTCGGCATTACCCATACCGGATGATTTCATTTGCAAAAGCTCTTGGGCCAGCCTTCTCCCAGAGTGATAAAATCCACATGAGTAAAAGCTCCTCACAGGCCAAGAAATATGTGTCTGCAGCAGTCCTGATACAAAGCAAACATCTCCAGGTGGACTATGATACGCTCAGTGAAGTCAGTGTAAAACGCTGCGGTTCTATACTACTTTGAATTTATGAAGCGCAAAGTGATTTGTCAACACAATTTCTATTTGCAACTTTTTGTGAAGTTGTAGCTGGAAAGGATCAGTTTCCATATTATATGTGAGGACACCAAAGTACAGCAAGATCCAGCAGTTTGGCATTATTTACGATCTTTGAAACAACACCCAAATTCCCCATCTTGTATGCTAGCTGACTCCTTATGGTAAAGTGCTTCAGATACAGATTTAGGGCCATTTTTCACAGACCTTCAAGGTACTGGGGACCATTTTTTATGCAGTAGGTCTTCCCCAAACTCAGTACATCCTCATCCTGCAGGAGCTTCTGCCTCATTTAAACCATCCTACCTCAAAGCTCTAGTAGAGAAGGCAACCCCTTAAGATGTGGCAACCACTGCTAGCTATGCCTGATTGAAACCAGCATCTGTAAAGATCAAAAGGCTTCTTTTTAGTTAATTTTTTGCCCTTCCATTTGACCCTTTCTTTGCCTGTCCTTGGTAGGTAAATTCTCATGGTTACAAATGTTTTGCACAGAAAGGTGATGTGCTGTAAGAGTTAAGTGGTATATTGATTAATCTTTCCTCTATTTCTTTTTTTATCCTTGATTTACCAGGTATTTTAAGTTGAGAAGGAATGATATCTTTTGTGAAGAGGCTGGCAGCATGCCACAGTGATGAAAGATGCCCTTGTAACTGGAACAAAGAAGCCGGGTTAGGGATCCTGATCCCAGCGGAGGCTTTGTTGGGATGCTTTATGTGCTAAAATGTCAGTAAAATACTAGTTTCAGACAGACACCTTTAAAAAACCCCAGGCCCTGACTTTATCGTATCTTATGTAATGGTTCATAGCGGGTACACGGAGTTGTGAGAGGCTGTTACCAGAGGAGTAGCGCGTTGCTGAGGTACAGATGGCTGCAGGATGTGAGGCAGTGGGGAACCAGACCGAGCCCGTTNGGCCAGCCCGCCGCCGCCGCCGCCCTAGCCGGCCGCGGGCTTCGCCTGCCGCCCCGGCCGCAGCATGCCGAACAGGGGCGGCCTGGACACGGCGCTGAGGATGTCCCTGCAGCGGAAATCCTCCAAGATCCACTCCTCGGCTGGTGAGGAAAGGGCGAGGCGAGGCGAGGCGAGGCGGGAGGGAGCGGCGGAGGGAGGAGGAGGCGCCGCGGGGGAGGGAGGGGTGGGAGGGGAAGGTAGAAGGACGGAGCAGGTGGGCCTGGATGGAGAAGACCCACCTGCCTGCCGGCCGAGGCTTGGCTGGGGATCTCCGGCAGGCCCGGGTGGTGGAGGCGGCCGGGTTGTCCCCACCGTGACTCCCCTGCTCCCCCATAGTGGTGGTGATGTGCATGCACTCGGTGCTGCTGGGCGGTGAGGAGCAGCGGGTCCTCCTGGAGAAGGCCGAGGACATGGGCATGACCGATGGCACCTACGTCTTCATCCCCTACNCAGATGGCTGCAGGATGTGAGGCAGTGGGGAACCAGACCGAGCCCGTTTATAACCTACAAAAGAGGACAACAACGCCGAGCCGAGCCCGGCCCGGCCGTTCATTCTACCCCCGGGAAGCCGTTGTTTCCGTAAGCGGCGGTGAGGAGGCGGTCAGGACCCGACTCGCACCCCGCCTTGGGCCCGGTGGCGTTANGCGAGGCGAGGCGAGGCGGGAGGGAGCGGCGGAGGGAGGAGGAGGCGCCGCGGCGGAGGAAGGAGCGCGAGGGGAAGGGAGACGGCGCCTCCGCGGCCCGGCCACCCGGCTCCGCCGCCCGCGCTCCCTCCTCCTCCACCGGCGGCGGCGGCGGGAATCCCGCAGTGCCGCCCCCGCCCTCGGGATCTCTGCGCTGGAAGGAGATGCCGCGGACCCCAGGGCAGCGCTGCCCGCCCGGCCCCCGCGCCCCACGGGTACCGGGCACCCTGCCCCCGCCTCCACACCCCGGCCCTGCAGTGCTGCGCAGCAGGAGCCCGGTAGGCGCCCGGGGCCGCCGGGCCTCACCGGCTCCGGAGGCCGGGGTTCCCCGGGGCGTGGTGTCGGCGAGGGCCGCGGCGGGAAGCCGCGGACCCGCGGCGGGGCCGGCCCTCCCCCACGCCGGGCGGGGAAGGAGAGGCAGCCCCCGCGCCCGGAGGGGTTGCCTTTGGCCCCGGCCCTGAGGGACGGGGTGGAGAAGGACGCAGCACCCGCGGCAGCGCCTTGCCCTCTCCTCAGGAGGGCACCGGCGGGGAGCCGAGCCCGGCGAGAGCTTAGCGCCTCGCCCGCCCCCGCAGCCAGGCCGCGGCGGTGCCAGCGGCCGCCGCCNCACTGCACCCCTCGGGGCCTCCCCACGCCCCAGCCGCCCCAGTCACTGCACCCCACAGGGCCCTCGCATCCCACTGGGCACGCCCCCACAGGGCCTCCTGCCCGCCCAGCACCACAGGGCACCCAGCCGACAGGCACCCAGTCACAGGCCGGGCCTGGCCTGCTGCTGCACAGGAACTGCCAACCCTTTCCCTGAGCCGCCGGGGTCAGGGCAGATGGTGGACAACCCTCAACGGACAGCCTGGATGCTGCCTTCTCTTGATTGCACTGCTGAGGGGACAAGGTGCTGGCCCCCTTCTTTCTCTTGGATCTGATAGTTTTTGACAGGAAAATTCCTTGGTGTGCATCTGGTCACAGGGTGATACTGCCGGCAGAGGGGAGGAGAGGCAGGGGTGCCCTGCATCCCACCAGGCTGGTCAGGGGCCTCTGTCCTGTGGTCAGGAGTGGCAAGAGCACCGGCACTGCAGTGAGCTTGCAGAGAGGTAAATTATACGGTTTCTCAAGAGCTTCATTTAAGAAAATGCTTTCTAACTCATTCATAAGAAAACGGGCAAAAATGGAATACTTTGAGGGTGTAATTCTGGTCCCGAAGGACTTTCACAGACTTCTGTAGGACCAAGGTGCATTCAGAATTCACTTTTATCTGTTTTACTTAGGGATAGCTGAATCCTCAGTGACATTATCTGTGACTTACAGTCAGGTCCAGTAAAAGACTGAGACACCCATTCCTGTGCAAAATATTTAGGCTCCTAGTACAATCTCTGTGGTGGGTAAAGGTGCAGTACAATGCTCTTTCAGCACTTTTTAATTGAGTAAGGAATGTGTTTTTGAAGCACATTTCCTGATCAGCTCTACTTTGGGTTAAAGCTCAGAGCACCTTGGAGAGCATTTGCTGGGTTGCTTTTGGATGACGCTGAACTAGATGTCCTCCAGCCACTCACAGCTGTTCAGCCCATGGAACCAGACTAGAGCTACCTTGAAGGAGAAGCCACCTTCCCTTTGGCTCCTCTGAACAACCTGGTCACTCTACTAATATTCCTCTGTTTGGCCTCACTGCTTGCTAATAAGGACAGAACCTCAGGGACTTCTGCATAGCTGCTGAAGTAAGCAGGATGCTAAGCAAAGAGGTGTGTAATGCTCGCTCATAGGAAATGATAAGGTTTCAGACTAGGATTTAGCACATTACCAGCTTTACTTACCTTCAACTTAAGCCATTCAGATGAAACAGTCACAGTTAAGCAGATTCCACTCTCCAGTGCTTGCGGTTGTGTCCACTTCTGCAGTCCGATCTGAAATCCTGCCCTGTGGCAGGGAGGCTCCTTTCCAAAGCTGTAGTTCGGCAGATCTGTTTGCGACCTAATGTTTGGAATCCAAACATAGCTGCCCTTACCCATCACCAGCCCTGCAAAAGAGATCCAGATGCTGAATGCTTGGCACTTGGAGAATGTTTAGTTTGAACATGGAATACATAAGGAGTTTAAGCTTCAGCTTTTTGTAAATCATACTTGTGGATCTAGGTGGATAAGTTACACCTCAGTCATGCTCTGGATGCCTGAGGCACTGAGATCTTCCAGCTGGGATTTATTTATACACAGCATTAGACTTTTACAAGTTTCCTGCATTTCATGTAAGTAAAATCCAAATTAGATCATACTTTGAAGAAAGATGGGTCTTGCTGGTTAGCATTACTATCACTGCTTCTCAGTTTTTGAACAATATGCTTCCTATTTAAAATATTTTTCTGAAGGATAACAAGAGTAATATCTAGTATAGGTATATATGATGCCTATAAAATTTATGTAATAGAGGTTTGTGTAACTTATTACATAGACTTATTAAAGGATATGATTGTAGTTGGCTTAGCACACCAGAGACAACTCTGGTGGCTTAGGACCACCAGAGCCAATCTCTCTGCCACCCAGGGAGAAGGTCCTGCCTTCCCCCTTCCTGCATATTCCCATTGCCTTGCTTGCGTCAATGTTAGCCAACAGATGGTTGGATCAGTGGATACCACTGATACCTGGATCAGTGCTGATGTGGCTCGCTACCAGCCTGTATGATCTCAAATGGCAGCAGGGAACAGACATAGAAAGGCAGGAGTGCTCTGTTTTTCACAGCATGCTGTGGCTTGGTGTGCAGACCTGCTGTCTGTGTGGACAGAACAGGTTCTTACGAGGGGTTCTGGGCTTTGTGAACCCAACTGTAAAAGCATATGTTTGGAGACTGAGCCACTGTCTGCTGAAAAGCAGTTCAGATGTGGTTGTGTGGTGGCATTGCAAAATCTGAAGACCTTTCTGAGGTGAATTGTGTGGAGGAGGACTGGTCAGCCTTTTGTTATCCTTAGTTAGGGTCAGGTAACCCTGTCTTCATCCACTGCAGTTTCCTTGGCACCTATGTATCAGAATATTCTACCTTCTTTCCTTTTTAGAATAGACGATGTTTCCTGCTTTAAATACTTGTAGTTTGTTTGCTAGTCCTGTTTACTTTTGAGGGAGTTTTGGTAATCTTAAAGTATTAGCTTTTAGTTTGGGTCACAGAGATTTCTTTTCATACTGTGTAAAGTATTTCTGTAGCTTATGGATGTTCTTCTTTAGTCAAGAAGAATAGTACCTCTGTGATGGTCTGATGATGTCCTTTCACATCAGATCCAATTGTGATTTCTCTTGCATTTTGTAGTGTGGTTTCCACATGTGCTAGTACAGTATAAAATGTAATTGGTGTATTTGGTAGAGTTTTAAACCCGCTTAGCACCGGTACAAAAGACTTCACAGAAAAGCAGATGATGTGAAAAGGAGAATTTAGAGATGACTAGTCACCCGCTGTCACTCAAATGATCAGTCATCTTTTTTATGCATTTGCTCATTAATCGATTGGTTTTTTCTGCTTTATACAACTAAATCTTTTTATTGCTGTAATGTTGCACCAGCTGAGCTAAATTGATTAAATTTAAATTATTCTCAAAGAAGTCTCCAGCTCTTTACTGTTCGAACCACAGACATCAAAGACTAACCTGTTCTTCTCCTTCCCCTCTCCTTGAAGTCACTAAAAATAAGCAACTGTCAATAACACATTGGATGATTACACAATAGCATTTTTATTTGTAGGGCAAAAAATTTCGAAATCCAACTTTAGAGTGGATTAAAGGTACAAATGATCTTGATGTCATTTACTGTGGTCTTTTTCAATTGCTCAGCGGTACACATCAGCAAAAAGGTGTTTTTTGGTATTGCGGAGGTCAGGTTCAGACAGTGTAAGAAGCACAGTGAAGGCTAAAGCTTTCATCGTGAAGCTCTCTCAAGTCACCTGTGCTCAGGGGATGTCTACATAATATTTTGTAGGCAGATCAGCAGTTCTCCTGAATACGTTTTTAAGCAAACAAACCCTATGAAAGGGGTGAGTGTAGTGCTGAGCTAAGAGAGTCCCAAAATATTAACATTTAAATGTTTAACTAAGAGCAAAAACCCTATTCTGCTGTGAGAAATGTACCTGGCCTGTGTAATGGCGGTAGGGTACACCCCTAAGCAAAGGGGTGTACTTCCTCAGCAAATGCATTTAATGCCCATTAGCATTACCAAGAGTTACAGAGACATGTAATAAGACAATTGCAACCATAGTGTTGGCACATAGAAATTCTACCCTATGATGAGAAATTTTTCCAGGTGAAGACTAAAGTACATGTGTGTTTATGCACACACTCAAACTGTGTGGTGGTAATTACGTGTAAGTGTTACGGAGCTCCCGTTTCTTTCCATCCATGTTTAACTGGCACATAGCATAGTATATAATGTGCAGCTTATTCAATCACATCAAAGGCCCAATCCTATTTCCATAAACACCAGTGACAATTATGCCTTTTCAGCCAGACCTCATGAAAGTAAACCTCATGTTTTACATTACTATGTTTTTATAGTAGCACAAAGCGTAGTCTTCTCAAGCAGTGTGAGATCTTGCTCAACTGTAAAGTGAGGTGGTGACAGTGACAGGGCTAACAGGAGGCCGACCTGAACTTCTGCTGTCTTGGGTAACTAACTCACTTAAAGCTTGTTTGGCTGTGACAGTTTGCATTAGGATAGAAGGGAATTTAAAATACATCTGCTTACAACACTGAATTAGAAAAAGATGATGTATACACAGTTACTGTGGAATAATTTCATATAAAAACAAGCTCCTAAGTAGTGTGGCAGAAGAAACACTTTTTTGCCTTACTGTGGCGGGGGAAGTGAGATCATGATTAAATCCCTTAAAGTTCGAACCACTCAGATGATGGGGGAACACAGTTATTTAGGAGTTAGTTGAAGAGATTTAACTAACCTTCATTTTTTAAGATTAAATTAAATGAAATGTATTTAATAAAAATAAAATTTTCCACCCCGCTGTGTAGCCAATATTTGAACTCTTATGTTATGTTACTTGATTATATTCGTAACTCCACTGAAAACAGTCACATGTACTGTCTGTTTATAGGAACTATTTTATTCCTTTGCTGCTCCACTCTTTCTCCACAGGACTTTTGTTTCAGATTTTAGTTCCCTAGCAGTATCTGCTTTTAGTGTACTTCCCTGTGCTGGGTGAGTCGGTATCCTTCTCATTTTCTGGGTAGATCTAAAAGTACTGCACTGCTAGTGTGATTTGGCAGTAATGCTGTTGTAATTCCATGCAGGATTAAAACATCTGACAGTAAAATCATTGCAAGGAAACCTGCTTGTCTGTTCAGGGTCCTAGAATATCTCCAAGACAATGAAACTGCACTTACTGGGGACAGAAAGAGTATAGTCATTCAGTATTTCATCCTCATTGCCTCGAGGTTTGAGTACAGTCTTGATCTCTGCCAACTCTGTAGGGAGTTTTTACGTGGAAATATACGGCTTCAGAAATGATGCTGATTTAAAGCATTCCTTTTTTTTTTTTGATAATTAACTCTTCTTCCCTCCCCAAGAAGTTCCAAGCTGACAACTCTCATTGACTCTACATGGTGTTTTGCATGATCATCTGAAAACTGATGGCAGCATCTCAAACTGATCACTCTCCAATTAGTTACCAATTCACAAGGCATTTTTATTGTAGTGAAGACTTGCTGAGGGCCCTATAAACAACCATGTCATTCATGTCTCCTCTTCTGGAAAGTTGTCAAGTGATACTTCATAGACTTCCTAAATGGTGGTACTCTTAGCTGGTTCATTTCCCTTTGACCATTCTTCTCTGAGCTGTCAAGTATACCCTCTAATTATCTTTTAATCTGAGAGGACTGATTTGCTACTTGTGAAGTAATATTCTAAGCACCTATGTTAGCTGTATTACTATAATAGATTACTGTTTCATATTTGTTTTCCTGCACCATGTTGTATTGTGGCACATTTTACTTAGTTTGTAGGAGTACAAATATCAGAATTATCTGTTACAGACAGTATCTGTACAGCCTGATTGCCGGCAGATTCTTTTAAGGGATAGTTAATCACAAAGCTCTCTTGTATGTATAGCTGGTAGAGCAGAGCAGTATATTAGACTTTGAAAAGGCAGTTGAACATCTCTGCAGCAACAGCTTTCTGCTTCTGGGACAGCCAGTAATTTAAGTTTGGCTTGGCCTTTTCATCAGTGTGTTTTCCTTTCGGTCTTCCATCTCTTCTAGCTAAGCCTTTTGGAGCAGTTGCAGGTATATGAGACATGACATCCGAGAGCTTTAGATAACCGATTCTCAGCTGGTACACTCAAAGGATAACTTGTGAAAGATTGTTGACATGGTGGAAGATGGAAGAAAAAAAGTAAAATTGTATAAAGGGTTTTTTGTTTTTTTTTAAATGCAAAATAAAAAATGAAGTATCAGTATTGAAAACTTCTTATTCTAACAGTTATTCCAGTATTTGTTTGGAAAGCTTTCAGATTTTTGATTAGCATTATTGTCACCTTTTCATAAGGAATTCTGTCTACTAGAAAAGTTCATGGGCAGTTTCTTTCCAGCCTACGAAATGGGTAGCTGCCTGCTTGTTCAGAGGCTCCTGACTCTCAGACCACTGGCTGAGACCCATGTCTTATCATGGCAGTAATTCTTGATTCTGAACATTTTTTATTTGAATACTGGAAGCTAGAATGGAGCAAGCACACCTGAAAACAGAAGATGTTAAGTTTTGTATTTTGAACCAAGGCATGATAAGGCAAAGCTGACATGATACAGATTTTAATGAGTGACCCAATCAAACCACTTATTTGCACTCAGAGAAGTGACATAATCCATATAGATAGAATGTCACATACATGTATATGACATTCAGCGGAGGTTTTTCAGACAGCCAGAGGTGTTTCTTAACAATGTAGTTGTCCTTCCAATAAGCACTAAAAACAGTTTAAATTGAAAAGAACATGAAGTGTCAGTAAATTAGTCCCAATACCTTCATGATATGATGAAAAATCACAAGATATACTGTAGATTTTTTAATACATTTCCACTGCTTTTCAACCTCACATAGGATATTTTTGTTATTTTTAGTTCTAATTAACAACTTGGAAATTGTTGCACTGGGGCATCAGTGCAAAGCACAAATGAACGAGAACTTGTCTTCCACTTGACTAAAATGGAAGAGCCATGATTGGGTCAGACTTTTAACTCATAATAGTTCTAACAAAGTATGTCAGTTTGTTTTAGCCGAGGGTTTGGTCTGATGAACCTACCTTCTGTTAGAGTGTTGTAAATTGGTATTAACACAACTGAAATGAGTGTATAGGCTCTACTAGGGAGACAAGGCAGCCTTACGTTTTGTTTAAAACTGACTGGAAGGTCTTGATTTTTAATTCCTAATCTCTTGAATGCAGACAACCAACTCATTTATTTGATTTCTTTAAATGGGTAGGTAGTCATAAAGAGTGAAAGCAAGAGTGTTTATCTCCTTACAATAACACCGGCCTGACTCATTTGCTACTTTGAATAGAAGGAGGGCTCAGGTGTTATCTCCTGCTGACCCAGCACTGTTCTGCCTATTCATACGAAGCACAGTGAAGGCAATCTAACATCCTGTGCCTGTGAGATCTAGGAATGTTCAACCCGATGCTTATAAAAAGGATATATGAAACAAATACCCCAGGCTTTTGTGTGGCTTTAAATACTCTAAGCAAGCGTCACCTTAACTTAATAGATGCAGTTTATTTGTAAATGGGAGTCAAAAGGTGCTGAAAGAATATGTGCAAAGTCAACAGCAACCATCATAACTCTGAAACAGATACAGTGGCTACATCTGCATTTGTCGTATCAGTTACACAGATGAGAATCGGGACTTGACCTGGAAGCTTTAAACTGAAAGCCAGTTGTCATTTACTCAACATTTCTGCATCACTGGGAAGGCTTAGCGAAGTTCCTGCTTCAGTGGTCCCGTGGCTACTGAACTGAAATACATTTACCTCAATCTTGGTGCCTTGTTTTGAAGAGGGACAGAAAGACAGGGGAATTAAGGTATGCAGGTGCTCCTCAGACTGGGGAGAGGATCAGTCCTGCTTTACAGATTAACAGTCAAATCTTGTTCCCAGAGTTTCACTAATACAAGTCTGCACCTGGAAGCCATCCTTGTGCCATTTGTCTGTCTGGTCGTAGCGGGGGAAAAAGAGCGTTTGTAAGAGTTTACCAGACAGACACGAGGAGAGAGTGCTATCCTTCTCCCTCCCTTTCCCCAATCAAACTCATCCTAATCCTGTGCTGCCTGAAGAGCGGGGACTATTCACTCTTCACTCCTTAATTAAAATCCCAACCCTTGCTGAAGTTTTCCCACAATCTTCAGTAGTAAAAAGGTTCTTACCCTCCATTTCTGATGAAAGTAATTTTATTTACAAATCTGAAATTTGCTTATCCGATCTTTCAAAAGATATTAAACCCTCCAAATCTTCATTAGGGTAGCAAAAGGGGGTGATTGGTATTCAGAAAAAGAAAGGAGTGGCTAGAAAGATCTGAAAGATTTGAGGAGAAGGAGTTGATTTCTTACAGAAAAAGCAAAAAGATTTTGGGGGTTGGGATGCCAAATTAAGACACTTCAGGAAAGTGCAATTATTGGTAAATTTATTAACATGCAAATGTGCAAAGGAACTCATTATTTTAGAGTTATTTTAGATATTTCCCATCTTGCAAAATTGGAGTTGGACATCATTTTCAGGTCTTTATATAGAGCATTGAGCCCCTATAATAGGAAGAATTAAAAATACATTTTCGGGAGAGGGTCGGGGCAATGTAATCTCATAACATACCATATAGATCCACACTACTGAAGGGGCCACTATGGTTGATGTTTTGATTGTGATGAAGCTGTTCAGGACAGAATATGTCATTTCAGTTTGTACAACACTTCTATATTTATTGTAAGCATCACAATATTTTGGTATTTTACTTACCAGTTATTTACTTACCAAATGCAAGCTTCTGTCAGCCTAGCTATCATCTAAACAGTTACAGGCTGGATAGGTTTAGGCTGGATGTTAGGAAAAAATTCTTTACTGAAAGAGTGGTCAGGCCTTGGAACAGGCTGCCCAGGGAAGTGGTGGAATCACCATCCCTGGAGGTATTTAAAAGACGTGTAGATGAGGTGCTCAGGGACATGGTTTAGTGGGCATAGGGCGTGTTGGGTTGATGGTTGGACTCGATGACATTAGACGTCTTTTCCAACCTTCATGATTCTATGATTCTATGATTCTATGTTTCTGTACATATAGTCGAGAGAGAGAAAAATGATTTCAACTAGAGGATAGTGCTGGTGCAAGAACAGACTTTCACAGACATTTAGTCTGAAAGTAATAAGCATATTTCTAAATATCAGACAACTGTTCAGAATAGCTTTCCAGAAGGAGTGGTGGGAAAGAAATCTAGCTTATCTCATGACTGAATTTGATCGGTATATGTAAAGGACTATAAAATAATAATCTGGAATAGGTGAATCTGAACTTTTAAACAGGCTTTTGCTTCTAAATACCAAGTAGAACCAGGAGCTTCATGGGCAGAAAATAGACTGTATACACTGAACTTTCCAGGAGCAGGTTTTAAAATAGCACCCACACTTAATATCTGATTTTGATTATAACAACCATCAAACGTAGTACATCCCAGTACTTCCTTTTTACCATGCTAGGATTGGGATGATCTGTGATGTCTGCTGTCATTTGAGTTTCAGATTAATTTCTTACTAAGAAATGATCAATAGTTGTTTTGGAAAATAGCAAAAAGTGCGTAAAGGCAGTAACATGAGAACTGTAAAATAATGGAAGAGCATGGTGGCAGAAGGGGAAGGAGAGAGTCAGCATCCCTAACTGTCCTGCCAACAGGAACAAAATAAACCAGCTTCTCTGGAAGTCAGAAGAGGACAACATGAAGTCACTACAAGCAGCACAACCATGACTGTCTGAGGGAGTAGTCTGAACGTACAAAAGAAAATGCGTATGTCCCTACAAACCATACATAAGTAGAGAGTCTCTGCCTTTCGATTTTTTTAGCGTGACTTTGTGCTGAAGGAGATATAAACTCTGAGTGTCCTGCTGCCTCGACTATATTTTCTGACATCCTGAATTCCAGTCAGTGTATTTTTTTTGGCTCTGGAATATGGACAGCCTTTGGATACAGCTGGTGATCAAACCACAAGGGAATTTTATACATTACCTACTCAGGGAGACTCATGTCTCCCAACCTTCTTAATGCCAGTTTATCAAGAGCTTCCTACTGTGAGTTGTAATGTATGCTGTCAACCTAAAATTGTCCTATAACACAGATCATGCTTTCTCTAAATGCATGCCAGGGAGCCCTTCTATCACGGCTTTCTGTTAGCTGGGATTATGTACGCATATCTTCCATACACAGCATCTCCCCAGTACCATTCCCTCTCTTCTCATAGGAGATCTGCAAAATCCCAGATCCTGCAGTAGTTCCGAGAAAGGCTCTGGTTGCAGAATCCCCATTGAAAGCAGCTGAGGAGGAACTCTGTTTTGTCTCACAGTAGACACACTTGCCATTTAAATTGCTATCCATTTCCATCACTGACTCCATGCCATCTCCCTTAAGTGTGCTTACCCACATCGGTTCTGGTAGGAGTTCGAGTCAGATGCAAAGCCTGGTGCGTGGCACGGCGTGGGAGAGAACAGTAGGTGTTCCAAGCCTGAACTGCCAGACAGACCTCAACAATCCTAAACTTTCACCATCAAGAAAGACTGTTCATCCAGGGCTCCAAAGAAGAAGAAAATTCTGCAGTCCTCATCTCAACATTGGATGGTTTTGTTGAAGTTTTGGCCTGCCTGCTGATTACCTAAACCATTTTCTTTGAGGGCTTTTTGCCAAAATCCCAAAGAGAGAAAAATGGGAATAAAATAGCTGCAATAATAGGTCTGATACGATTTCATTGAGACAGTGCAATTTTGTGTTAGTGCTAAATAGCATGGGATTTAAATATTTTACTACTCCTTTTTGTACTTTTTGGTTCATTAGACAGCGAGGTTCCCAGGCTCTGTGCATTGGCCATTTGTGCTGATGATGGCTGTTGTTTAAAGACACATTAAACTCTTTTATCAGGCTATCAGTGCCTTCTCCTATGTAGAGAGATCCCTGACAACCAGAGGCAAGGGTTAATCTTATACCTTCTTCCTACTGGAACCTTTTTTTTTTTAAAATTAAAGTCTCTTTTAAGACACCCAGCACTTTACACACAGACATCTTGCTGAATTCCTGCCTCATTCTGTTATAGGCTACAAATCAAATCAGGACATTGGTTTTGCCCACTGATGATATGTTAGGATTTATATTTCTATGGCCCAGTTCACATCTAGACAGGGCAGATGGTTCTATTGGAGTGTACACCATCATTAATTTGGGACGCAGCAACTGTAAACAACCACATTTTTAATTTTAATCAGTATTAGTACATAAACTAACATTCAGTAATAAAATATTAGTACTCTAAGCAGAAGCTGCAAAACTTACTGAGATGGAGAAGGACAACAGTGATGTGGTAGCTTCTGTCTTCACGGGGAGCTAAAGCTGTTTCACTTCAGTTCCAAGTATTTTGTCATTGGTGTCTCTGGAGCAAGGGAATAATTTTAGTTATCTGCTTCAGAGGGTCAATATGAAGATTACAGGCAGCTACACAGTATTTGTATGGTGCTGGGAAATAGAAGATGGTATATGAAAAAAGTTTCTTTAGTCAGGTGAGTCTGCAGCCATTAGGGTTGAATTTTTTTCATAGCTGCTATCTGGCTTTGGTGGTGTCAGACATCATGAAAGCAAGTCCATGTGGATATTCTGGAAAAGACAAACAGAGCATGACCTTTTATTTAGTCCTTTATTGCTTGTAAAGGTTTATTTTTATAAGGGCATTTTATAAGCTATATTTCTGTAGTTTTTTAGCATTATTTCTTATTGTTTCTATAGCTTATTAACAATTATTTTACTCCTACATAAAAAATTCTAATAAGAAAACTGATATAATGAGGTTTTATAGACTAAAATTTGAGAAGAGTGATTAACAACCTGAAGAAGGGGGAAGGGAAGTTCTACATTAAGAAGATTGACAGTGCTTCCTTTAGAAGACTATGCTGTGACTGAGGCTATAGCCAAAAATAGAATTGGATTAAGAGAAGAAAAGCAAGTAGGTAAAACTAAGGTCAAAACTAAAGAAATAGATACTTCAAAATTGTCTCATACACCAAAAGATAGGAAGAGATATTTAAGGAGTTTTCCTATTATATACATCTGTAAAAAGAAAGATCATCTCACACTAAGAAAAACTGTGAGAAAAAACTCAAATAATAGTCAATTAAGAAATCAAGAAGTAAGCTTTAAAATATGAGAAAAAAATTGTTTATACAGGTTTTAACATGTATACTATTACAAATAAATTAAAAAATAAGCTGTAAAACACAGCTGCAATAATACCAAGACTTACAAAATCAGAAGAACAGTAAAATTGTTTGAAAACTCATTCAGGTGGGGCAACATAGTGGCTATGCAAGTTGAATAGGTTGTGCTTTAACTACTCACCAGAAAGTATGCTTAACTAGATACAAGCTCTACCTGATGCCAATTATTACAGCTCTGTTTACTCTAATGAGCCCCAGCCCCCTAATTTGTGGGTGAGAGAAGCTAATGTTCATAGGTAAGATGACTTTAAAAGAGGAGAAAGGAAGTAGAAAGTCATGTCTGTAGAGGTTTTGGTAGGATAAGCTGTAGTATATAGGAGGCTTGTCCTTTTTTTTCACCTTTGGATTTCAGTCAGGTAAGTTTATTTTAGGGTTTGAGGGAAGGGAAGATTGTATTTATTAAAAAAATGTATTTTTTTATGTGTTTAATAGACTTCATCTCTAGTGCTCTGAGGTGGAGGCTGGCTATTCTTATCTTTATTTTTCTATGTAGAAAAGCTGAAAGCCTGTTTTCCTAATAAGAAGGTTTGCTTAGAAATACAGAAATCCTGATAGGAAGGTTAACTCAGAAGTACAGAGAGAGTCTTGTAGTAAGCAAAGCCTATGTCTGCTTTTACTGTAATGGTTTTGTTCTTTTATCTGTAATTAGATATTGCTTGGTAAAAGTATAGCTAAAACTTAAACTTTGAGAACGATTTATAAATCTGTATCAGAATAATTCCTTTCTATGGGTAATTCTATGTTCCTGTTGCTATCATCATATGCACTTATACTGTGTGACATGAGTATTAAAGTGGTGGTTCTCAACAGCTGCAGAGCAGGACTTACATTAAAGGTGAGAGCTATACTTAATGTGAGAGACTCCTTCAAATTTATTAGCCTAACTTAGTGGTGAGGAACTGTTGTTTTAATGATGAGCTTAATATTGAGACAGTAACTGAATGGAAGGGATTTCTCTCCATTGAGTAGCTCTACTATTTACAGCAAAGTAGAACAGCTATCTGGAAATAATGTGGCAGTAGTATTTCTGAAGACCTCTAAACATGGTATAGCAAACTGATGCTTACCAGTTGGGTGCTTCTGCTCATATATGGGTAAGTAGCTTCTGTAGTACTCTGTGGAGCGAAGAGAAAGAAGGCTTTTAGGCTTTCAGAAGAAATTGCTATATGAAATTTGTCCCTAGTAGTTATTTGAGTGAACTGGCTGCTTGCTTTTGTCTTATATTTAAAAAAAAAAAAAGTGAAGCTTATACTGGGGGTGGGAACAATTATTTCCCTTTCAAAAGGTGTCTCCGTCTCCTTCGTGAAGGAATGAGAAATTTGAGCAACCTGTATCTAATCCGGGAATGGATACAGCTCAACACTCTATGAAGACTGTCTGACACTCTGTCCTGAAGAGTTTAGAACCACTTTTGGACTCTGCATCTTAAACCATTCTCTGCACTGAACAGAAGGAAAGAGAAGAGTGACTGAAGTCTAGTGGACAAGACTTTCTTAGGAATGAAACAGTGTGCTTGCTGTACCTGGATGGATGCACAGTCATTGGAAATGGAGTCAGCTAGGTGGTGATGTTCAGCTTTCAGCAGTGGGTGGTTGGTTTGGGCTTTTTTCCCCTAGGGCTACTTTGTTATGAAAAACTCCTCCAGTACTAGCATATGAGTCATAAGCATAATTTCCTCTAAATCCACAGCAGCCTGTGCAATACTAGATAATTAAATATTGAAAAGGTCTGTGATTCTTGTCTTGGCTTATTCTGGTAGCAGTTCCAATAAAACTTTGCCTATTGCAGACAGGTACTGGAATGTCTCAAAAGTGACAGATGGATACAGTACAAATGTACTTAATCCTCAGTAATGATGGAATAGGTCAAGCTGAATCCTGATCTGATAGAAAATAAACATTTAATGTTTTGGCAATGAAAAGCCTTGCATGAACCCTAGTAGGAGACCTGTATGGTCATAGCCCCAGTTGGTCCAGTCAGCATAACTCTGTCTAAATCAAATTCACTGTCACCAGTCTGCAGCAGTTCAGGGTTTGATCTGTTGGCTTCCCAGAAAAATATGTATAAACATCATAAGATACCTTTTAGAGATCAAGCCACTGAAAGGATTATGTCTCTTTGGGGGGGGCGGGGAGAGGAAAAGAATACTTCTAAAACTCACTCAGTACAGATGCTGTGGGCAAGATAGCTGTTCCAGGAAGAACAACTAGCATAAGAAGACTTAATCAGGTTGGGATTTTTCTAATAAAAATACTTCATTGGGGAAAATTTCTCCAGCTATACTTACAGTATAGGACTTCAGCATAACAGTAGTGGGTAGATAAATACTACTTATTACTGCAGCATTAAAATAGCTGATACAATTCTATTTTTTCATATAATGTGCTTCAAAAGGAAAGATCCACATGAGGTTCTAGCTCAGTAAGCTTTCTTCCCATCCCTGATCTGATCTTCTGACTGAGGCTGTAGAGCAGAGATAAGACTGGCTGATAGTGCAAAACTTGTAAGCCTCTCTTATCCGTCAGTAGTGCTCTTTTCCTGCAGGGGACAGGCAGAGGCATGTGATGGCAGCTTTTCTCTTGTCCTTGGTTAAACATAGAACTGCTGTTGAATATTCTGTTTTGGAAGGCTGTCTTATACATCCATTAAAAATAAACTTGTCCTACACTGAAGATTTGAAGTTCACAAGTCTGTCCTGAGTTTTGTGCAGATGTATGTCTTTGTTAAGCTGCCTTTAACATTATTATCTGTGTTCTGGTTTTGTTAGTCCTTGGTGATACAGAGCAGTACAAGAGGTTCTGCACTGGATTCTTCATCTGCTGATCAAGGTTGGAAGTACAGGAACTATTCTTTTAGGTCCAAATATAAGAAACCTGAAATGCAGACCCCCACTCCTCCAGCCCCTTACTGTAACTCTTCTCTTGAGGAGGTGGTAGTTTCAATCCAGCCTCAAAGTCCTCTAGAAACTAGCTGGTGGTGGGGAGGGCTGTTAATTCTCACGTCAGCATAGATATTCCTGTTTTAAGGTGTCTTAAAAGGAAGAAAATGTCTATTAGTGCCAGCAAATGAATCTCTGAGGAATGTGCTACCTCTCTGCATGCTGTTTCCGTGTTGTGATGGTAATGTAGGATAGCAGAGTCACTCTGCAATGTTTCTGTTACTCCTAGAGCTCTGAAATAGTTAGCCTGAGGTTTATTTCTTCTTCCTGCTGTTAACAGTCAACTCCATGTTGTCCACTCTGCACCGAGGATGGCATTTCTTGTTTGTCTTGCTGGAGCAGAGTGATGGGTCTGTATGGGTTATGCTCATAGCTCTGGGATTCAGTGCAGTCCTCTAAATGCATGTCGAGTGTCCCCTCCACCATGTTGGGATTGCTGAACAGTCCCTGGTCTGAAGGTGGAGGGCTAAAATATTCAGTTTCATTAACAAGACAGTGTTAATCTTGTTCCCGCATTGTGCTAAACTTCAACATAGTTAGTAGGTATTACATTAGAAAAATTGGTACAAGAGTTAAATAAGAACATGATAGCCTAATTTTATTAGTTATTACACTAGACAGTTACAAAAATGCTCTTTTCTGCAAGGCATTTGGCCACTACATAAGATAGCTGAAAGTATGTTGCAATTAGTGAGAATAAATTGGTTGTGAATTTCCTCTCCTGAATGGTTCCATTAACAGTCTCACTAACAGTTGTAGTGAACCTTTAATGAATACAGTAAGCCACATAACCCACATAAGCCTGTGTGGCTTGGTACGTGGTGCTTGGTACCATGCAGTCAGGTTTTCCATCTGATTTACTAAGTACTTCATCAACAACTTGGTATAATTTTTATTTTAAAAATGTTGCCTCAGTGAGGAGAACAGACTATAACTTCATTTTTTTCCCCCATTATTTCTTTCATATCTACTTTGTTCTGTGTTAAGCACATGTGAAGTAAGGCAAAAGTAGCAGAACAGTAAGGCTATAGTGGATTAATAATGTGTTGTTCTTAGTTTAACAGTCAATCCTCAGAACTTGCAGTATGATGCTGGAGTACCCTCTTGGGTAGGATCAGTGCCTTACAGAGGCATTTTAGTGGCTAGTGCAAGCAGTGAAACCCTTCAGCACTGCAGGCAGGATCTGCTCCATGCCCATTCAAAGGCATATCTGTGCATCAAAGATGAGTACTTGGATGCATAAGCCTGTACTGAATAGCAGGTCCTTCATCTAACAGAAGGATGAGGTAAAATTAGGCCTTGCTTCTGCAAGCTGAGCCAAAATGAACTTTGGAAGGTCCTAGTCTCTTCCTCCTGCAAGTGATTCTTCCCTGTTGTCTTCTGCATTTCATGTGACACAGCTGCCAAGCAGGGAGAAGTGGTTTGAAGAAATGCTGGGAGGGAAGATGATGGCTGACTACTTAATCAGTACTCATCAGACAGTCCTTGATGATCAAACAGTTCTTCCTGATTACTTATGAATCAGTCTTGGTGGTATCTCTTCCTCCCCCTTACAATATAAGGGATATATGGATTTGAAACCCTGGGGTTCAAGGGAGGTTGTTTGAACCTTAATTCCCTACTTTGTAGTCAGATGTCTCCTTGAAAAGGCAGTCTTAGCTGTGTTGTGTGGCATATTGGCATGCTCAGGGTATGCCCACATGGTCATGCTAGTTAAATACGTTTTCCTCAAGAAAGATGTTCTGCTAACATCCTCTCAAGCAAGGACTGATGGGGTTTGGGATGTTATGTTGGTGTTTTGGACAAATGTGGGAGTAAAATATGAGACATCTGGGGGATTTCATAGGGGTGAGTTGGGAGTTGCCCTCGAGTGCTGAGGGACCCCCACTGTTTTTCAAAGCTGGTTCCACTTTGTGCAAGGCTGTCCCCTCACTATGCTGTAGCTCAGGTCAGCGTTCAAGATGTGGCTCTGTCGCAGCTGTCAGTAGCACTAGTAAGGAAGCAGGGTTCAGTAGGATATGGCTGGCTTTCTGTTGGTTGAGCCCTTTCCAGTGACAGCAGTTGGCAGTGGTGGGATGAAGACACAGTGTTGGATTGGTTGTGCTTTTGCAACAGGATCTGTCACAAGATGCAGAGGGACCTGCTCAGGCTTGGCTTGGTTGGCATTAGGGCTGCAGTCAATGTGTTTTGTTCTTAACTGTTAAAATTCACCCCAATACTGTTATCATCTATGTCTGATCAGGACAAGATATGCATCCCTGTGACTGCGTAGTAGATTAGATGCTTTGAAGAAACAGTGCTTTTGTAATGTGTGTTCTCTTTGTACTGAGCTCTTCCACAAAACCTGTACACACGTGTGCACACATGAGAAGAGACCAAACCTGAGCTCCTGAACTAATTGCTGTTTTCCCAGTGCTCTTAAAATTTAATAAAGCAGTGGGCTTGTCTTTGTAGTGTGATTGCTGTTGGCTGATGGAATTTCAGCAGTTCTGCTGTCATGCCTGTTGCTTTTAGCTACAGGACCCCTGCCTCACCCCATTAAGAGTAGGAGCAATTCTGTCCATGTATTTCATGGCTGCTGCTTAGTGCTGTCTAGTGAGCAAATGGCTGGTCTAAGCTGGCTTTGACAAATCCAGTGAATTATCTGCAGCCTAGTTCATTAACCAAGTCTGAACAGTGATCGTTGTGCTATTATCATTGCTAGTGGTGTATCTTTTGTGATATCTCTCATCTTTCCTTCCTGCTGCCTCTTGGTCACCTGTACTTAGGTTATGAGTGTACCTGCCAATGCATGTCTAGGGCAGATGTACTGTGTAAATAATTAATAGGGCTTACAGGTTTCAAACAAGTCTAGTTAGGCTTGGTGAGGGAAAGTGAAGTTGAATGATGATAGAAGATACACAGTACTGGATTTTCATTTAATGCAAACCTGGATTTTGTTAGAGCTATGCTAGATATTTCCCCTGTGGCAGCTGAAGGCAGCTTTCCCTAGGACTTGGTCACAATGATTATCTGCAGTTGCCAGAACAGAGCTATCTTTACCTTACAGCCCGTCGGCCTCCTGTAGATTCCTTTGATTTTTTTTTTTTTTTAAAACAATTGTTTTTGATATGTAATGAAGATTGCTCATAAATAAGGGAGTTCCTATGGATCCACTAACATGGATCAGGGCTGCATTAAACCTGTCTTGAGAACCTGTAGGGAAAAGGCTGTGCTTGGTCTCTGTGCTTATAACTATAGCACATCATCTTTGAATCCTTAACTTCTCAGTTAGACTTTGGCCAAAGGCCTGAAATTAGGCCATAGGGTTTTGTTAGGCAAGAGTTGGTAAGTGAAGCAGTTCCCTTTTGGATTAGTGCATGTGTGGCCTTTTAGTTTTAAAAGGTGTTTATGTACGGTGTTTCAGTGGGTAAATGAGTTCTCTTCTGGCCTGTTAAAAGGCAGTGGCCTCAAGGATAGGCCAAGTGCTACAAAGTGCTACTGCCACAGGGTATGAGGAATGTATTTCTTTGCTTTATCCTGTGACTATCAGGTCATTTTGTTAAATTTTTTTCCCCCATTTACAGCAATCTAGTGTTCTCGCCTCTAGAAGTAAAAAATGAATTAAATCAACTCTATAGCATTGTTAATGCTGTGTTAATAGAAGTGCAAATAAATGCAAGAAGCTGCAGTGGCTTCAGGCTACTTAAAACAAATGAATTATCTTAACATAGTGAATACTTGACTTTTGGTGTTTAATCAAGAGCATATCAAGAGTAAAAGCATGGAAGAAAAATGCATTTTCTTTTTATTGATAGTATTTAATTGTTTGCAAGTACTTCATCTTTATCCACATCAATATTTTAGCTTTCTAAAGTAAAAAACCTATTTAATATGGAAGCAACTGCATTGATAACATTGAGACAAAAGCATTGGTGACTGGATTGCAAGGATTATGTATTAATAGTCATGCTTCTTTAGCTTACATTTTGGTGGCCCAAGTTAGTAGCAGAGAACAAGCTAGGCATCAGGTTAGTGGTTGACAAAAATTGAAAATAGTTCACTATAATTATTCATTGTTATCTTCAGATAATAGATGTATATAGGTATTGCTTCCATTTACTTAAAGGCTTAGTTCCTGTGCATTGGTTTTATGTTAACTGGAGGACAGTTCCAGTTGGGACGGAGGTGAGTGAGAAGCTGGTTGTCCTGCTAGTGAAATGCAAGACCTAACTTGTTCCTCCTGCAAGCTTTGGTATTTTTCCAGGAGTGTTTGTAAATCAGTATTTGAAGAACTGTTTTCTGGTAGTCCTGGATGTCTCTATGGAAGTCGTAGTCATAGGTGACTTCAATTGACAAAGCTGTATTTCTAGTATACATAGCAGGGGAGGTCTTCATGTACAAGTACAAAAGCAACGTTGGGTTGCAATTGGAGTGCAACTCGCTTCTGTGTTTTGTCATATCATATGTTGGCAACGCTGCAGATGTGGACATGTTTACAGTGAGAATAGATGTGATCCTGCATCTTCTCTGTTTCAAGACTGGAAGACTGCTCTGGAGTACTTGGAGGACAGAAGTTCACTCTGATAACTGTTAATTCTGCCTCTGAGTTTTTCCAGCCACTAGTATAGGAATTTGAGTGACTATTATCCTCCTTCAGATTTTCCTTAAAGATAAAATTAATGGTTTGTGCTTTTAATTTTGACTGCAGTTGCTTGATGAATAATTCTTTCTGGAAAGGAAAGCACTTTGTAAATGTCAAGGGCACTTATGGTAGGTAGTACCAACATAACTTAGGAAGAAATATAGCTTTATGGAAAGCTTGTTCTCTTTTCCTTTGCATGCCAGATGTCTTAGAAATTGCCTTTTCTTTTTTTTAAAGATATCTGTACTTCAGTATGTGTAGATAGGACAGTGTTTAGAGCTGTACCATAAGACACCTCTAGGGACACGTATGCAGTGAGTGGTAAGCAAGCAGCACAAACTGGTAGTAGATGGAAAAGATTATTCTTGTTATCTTCAGAGTTTGCTTAATTTCATGGTGCACTTCTGTTTAACTGGGAATAATAATGAAAAATCATACTTGAGTAAGCTGCTTTTCTTTCAGACAAGTTGTGGGGGGGGCTTCAGGACAAAGTATTCTCTCTGTTGTGGGACTTGGTGTGCTCCTTTGCTATAAACCTTAAGATCGAGGCCTGAAGTCAAATTCCTGAGATGAATTAATGTTTCGGTACCTTGCTGGATTTCTGGTCAGAGACGTCAGCAAGTTGGGGAACTAAGTTCTTGAAACTAGAAAACTTCTCTAAGCTGCAGTTATTTTTTGTGGTTTGTAATTTGAAACTTAATGGCTGCAGTGTGTGTACTGGAAGAGCAACTGCAATTCTTTCATATACTAAGTCAGTGGGGCTGCGTTTTATGCTTCTAGGCTACCTCTGCTTTCTTATGGGCAGATCTTACAACAGCATCAGGTTTCTCCTCCTGGGCTGTGTGTACTAGGTATCTGGGTGAATGACCATACATTGGTCTCTGGACAAAAGGAGATCAGAGAAAAGATATCTTGCCCTAAGAAGTTGTAGCTATTACATAAAACTGTGGAAACCATCTCTTCTTTGTTTATCACAGTTATAGCTTTTTGTTATCAGATTTGACTGCTTTGTTTAGATAGCAAAGAACTGAGGTAGTGGCTGAAGGGAAAACATCATGCAGAAAGATGAGTGGAATTGAAATGAGGGAAGAGGATGGTATAAGACTACAATGGCTGTTATGAATTGTGAGAAATGAGACAATCCAGATGTCCTTCCAGCTGGAACTTTGCAGTTTAGGGTACAATCAGAATCCTCACTTTCATTGGGACAAAAGTGGTATGTAAAAAAATGAGGTTTAAATGTGACTCTAAAAGTATAGCTGGTTGTGCCCACTAAAGAGAAGCCTCTGATAGAGGAGGTAGTTTCTGTTTGTGCCTGTTTATTTTAAACCCCTTTATTTTCAAAAGTTGGAATACTGTGTTTTGTGACAACCTTGAATAAAAAGCTAGTTTGCAAGCATCTTTCTCCTGTGGGATGCAGCTGAAATGGTTGCAGGGAGCAGAAAAGATGACCCAGTCAGGTCTACCGTAAGACTGACCTGAAACAAAGGTGGTTAGCAGATGGGACCAAGCACCTTAATGCTAGTAGCAGGATGCCTCACAAAACAGGAGGTAGCTCAACCTGGCTGTCTTTTAAGGCTCTTAATTTGCACTGGGAAAAACACTTGCAATTTAATTAGTCCGTCACNAAAAGGAGGTAATATTTGAAGTAATTTTTGCAGGTCAAAGACTTTGCAGAGAAGTAGACTATAGGAAGACTTCCTTTAGAGGGTTACTAGATGGTGATGAATCTCACACTTACTGGTTTTAATACGTACATATTATTTTTATTTTAAAATGTAATGTTAAAAGCAGAATACTACTGTAGATCTTGTGGCAATATGGGCTTTGGTGCACAATTATGGAATCAAAATTGTCAGTTACACTTATTTTTCCCATTGAAGTTTTGTAAACATGAATTGACTGCCTCATTGCTGGAGACGTTAAATCTTAGTCAAATAACAGTAGAGCACAGAATAAGAGGCTGGAAATTGATTTTTCTTGTTTGTACTGCCTGTGTTTGCATGCATGTGCTTATTGTTTCCTGACTCTGAGGCATGCTATCAGTGGCTTGGAGATAATCTGATAAAAATTAACTGGAAACAGAAGATTCTTTTACTAAATTATTAGAGGTTACACTACGGTCTCCCTAGCTGCTGAGTGGCTCTGAGAATTAATTCCCTTCACAGTCTATGGTAGAGAACACGAATCTTTGATTATACAAGCTAGGGAAATGTATTTAAAAGAGAACCTACTGCTGCTGTTTCATTATTAACAAATACCTGTTAGAAGAACTGTCTTCCTGACCCTGCAGGTAGTTCTACATGCACCTGTCAATGTTTGCTATCATGAAAATACAAAACTGGTGCTTGAAGCAAGTGTTATCTCAGGAGTCTTTTGAACAGATGCTTTATATAAATCTTGAAGGGATAAATCCTGGAGGAGGGCAAAGAGCAGGTTTCTGAACTTGAACAACATCCAGCTAAGAACAAAGGAACAGAAATTGGTTGTGCCTGAACTTTTGGCTGGAAAATAGTCTCAAATACAAGTGGCTGTAGCAGTTACTACCCTGCTCAATACCTGCATTTGAAAAGTCGATCTCATGATTGGGAAAAACTGAACTTGAACTAGTAGAGTTTGATACACCAGTAAAATGGTCTTAAATCACTGGAGTATACTGTGTGGCAAACCAACAGTACAAGAGCTGTGTTGTCAATGTTCAACCAATCTGTTCTCTGAACAACAGCCTCAGGGAGGAGGAACTAAATCTTTTAATTAGATGCAACCCCCACCAATCTGATAGGTTTTGAGTCAACATGTTAATGCTTTTTAACTATTTAGAATGAAGTAGCAGGTAAACTAGTATTGGATGGGACAGTGAGGTGTAATGGGTGGAAAACTTGTCAGTTCATCCCAGCAAAACTCCCATGAGCTTTAGTGATACTGAATCTATCTCGAAATTACTCAAACTCAGACTTTAACTTAGTGCTTAAACAAAATGTCATATTTCTGTTGTAAGGTACTAAGAATCCAAATTGTTATATAACAAATACAATTTATGTCTAAATATAGCTGCAAAGGACTACATTCAAGACTTTAGAAATCATTAGCTGCAACAACACTTGAGTAATTGCTGTTGGTGTGGTTTGTGGCCAGTCCTCACAAAGTCACCAGAGCAGGAACAAATGCACTTAAGCCTGTTGTGGTATTTGGTTTCTGGCTTGTAGTCCTTCTCAGTGGCTTGCCAGAAACCTGGCCTATGTATTTACTCGCTTTTCACATTGAAGTACAAAGAATGAAGATATTTGTTTTATTGTTAATTATTCATTTGGTGGAACTTTTTAACAACTTGCAGTGTTCTGAGCTGTGCTCGTGGCTGTGAGCACTGCGCTGGCTCCCAGTGCTATGCTGCATTTCTCTGCTTGTCCCACTAACTGCAGGAAGGGAAGGTGCCTTGCTGGTCACCAACTGGCAGATACATGTTTAAGCAGTTGCTTTGTGTGGATTGAAGGTGCTACAGGTGCTCAGCACACAGTGAAGTGATTGTATATTTGAGGGCATTGGCACAGGAGTGGCTTAAAATCTGAACTCGAGTAGTGTTAAGCAGTGCAAACTTCTCTACAGAGTCCTCTTCCTGGAGGAGTGCAAATCTCTTCCTGCGTATAGGAGGAAAAGCTCTTATTACTAGGACTCCTGATGGTGAATGTGGTGTTGAAATGTGTCAAGAATATATTTCTGGCCTCCAGAAGTATTTGCATTTCACAAATAAAAATAAGCATGAAGATGCAGTAGAACACCTAAAAGAAAAAAGTTGACATCCTGATGCTCAGCCTGTGTTTTCAGATCTGTCTCTGCAGATATCAGTCCCTAGGATATGCTCACCATGTCTAGTTCTGAACTTTGTTAGCTTGATTAGTTGCTAAGAAAGAAACTTCAACTTAATCATAGTAAAACTGTATTGTATTGAAAGTAGACTGTTAGAATATTTGGTAATTGAACAATGTGCTCTGAAAGAGGCTTGCATAAAACAAACTTGAAACAATTCTGTTCAGCTGTGGCCAGTGCTCTTGCTAGATGTGTAGGGACCTGTCAGAACCTCTAAACTGAAGATTTTCCATAGTGCTCTGCTGAAAATCAGTTATCCACTTTCATTCCTGAGCAGTGCGTATGCTAGGGAAGGGCCAGGGCTAACTATTAGGGCAGGGGTATCCTGTCTAGATGAGCTCCTAGTCAGGGGTCCTGACAAACAGCCTCATTTTTGCTCATATGTGCTTTGACCAGAAGTAGTAGTAATTCAAGACCCTCTTTCACTGTTGGGCCAGTGTGTTCAGATACCTTCCTAACATGCAATGCCCTTGAAGATTCATTTCAGCACAGTAAGACACCTTCAAGAGAAACTTATATTGAGCAAGTAGGGAAAAAATTACTTTCAAGTTTTTAAAAAAAATTGGTGTCAGCTCTGGCTATATATACATTTGCAGTTGGACTGAAGTTTTGCTTTGCATTTCTTTAACAAATTTTTTCTCCTTTGGAGTCTTGGAACTGTACGAGCAAAGTAGATGTAGACTTGAAAATCCAGAATGTATGGAAGACTGACAGAAATCCCATATTTAAATTCAAATTATTTTATAATAAGGACAGCTGCAAAGCTTTGAAAATCATCTGTTTAGTACTGTTGAAAAGTCTGATCACTGGTAGTTTAGACTTCCGTGCAATGTGAGGTTACGTTAGAAATATATAGTAACTGTGCAGTGACATTAGAGGATGGGAGCAATGCCTACTCTGGTTCATGTTTTTGATGGAGTCAGCTGTCAGCACAGCTAGATGAGCGGAAGCTTGAATGCAGAACTAGTGGCAGCAGTGCTGCTGTTAGGTGCAGTGATGTCTGCTCTAGCAGGTTTGGCATGCAAGGGCCAAAAAAGAGCTGATGCAGGCTCTTTTGAAGAATGTAGGCTACCTTAATGAGCAAAATCTGGGAGATGGAAGATGGGGAGGGGAAGAGGCTTGTGTTCTGCCTCATTAAGAATCACCCTTTAAAAGTTTGTCTGTTCTTGTCCATAATCTGATGGTAAAAGATGTATTTTAAAGTGTATCCTGAAAGGGTGTGGAATAATTACGAAGGGATGTGGTTGGGTTTGTAGGGAACAAAAGCCAGAGAAGGATTAATACTTGCATGAGTTCTTGGGGCTGGGTCCCTGGGAACCAGGAACCTCCAATTCTGACCTTAGCCAGCTGTGCCTAATCCCTTGGCTGCAAAAAAGAAGCCTCTGGTGGTAGCTTGGTGTGCTGAGACTGAATGAACACTTCTGAATTAAGTGGTTGGAGATTTCCTTGTGATGTGTTTATGTTGGTGACTATTGAAAATATTTGCTATTAGCTGGTACTTCTTCAGTAAATCATTTAGCTGTGCATTCCTGGCATATCCTAGCATGTGGTTCTGATTATGATGATAAACAAGATGATAAAAATCACAAGGTGATTTCAGGAGCAGATGTAAGTATATAATACTACAACTGATCTGGTATTTAGTCACTCTCTACTATTATTATTAAGTTTGTTCAAGTGTAAGCAGTTTCCCTGGGGAAGGAATGGGGTAAGGAATTACCTGTCTTTCTGTTCTGTTTGTAAGTCTGTTTTTAATCAAGTCCTTCCAGTCCTTTCATATACACACTAAGTGAGTGAATACTAAACTGGCAGAAAACCGTTAGGGAAGTGTACACAAAAAAAATTGAAACTTATTTTCAAGTCTGCTATCATACCAGAATAAATGTTGGACTTAAAATGACTTGTACTTCGAATGTTCTCACTAAACTTGATGCAAAAACATCTATTACATCAGGGCTGAACTCTAACTTCAGCATTAAAGCAAATTCCAAGTACTCCCAGATTTCATGATACTTCTGATCAGCCTTATGTTGAACTTCCAGCTCACTTTCAAGGTAGGATGTAGGGAGATACCTGCATTGCAGAACAATCAAGCTGTGATTGCAGGCAATCCTGAAAATGTTTACTACAAAGGGTCAGGGGTGAGAAGATAAGGTTTTTTTTTTTTAGGAAGAACAAAACCAAGCCTCAAACCCCAAGACTCTACAAAACCTTTTTTTTTTTTTTAGGCATCATGATGTTTACTGTTTTGAAGTCTGACTCATTTTTGTCAATGCCTGGAGCTGCCAGTACTGAGTTGCTGATACTCAGTATTATGTGTGGAAGGATTTCCAATAATAAAAAGCAGTACTGATACAAGGCAGTACACAGCTGATGGTAAATATGCCAACAGTACTGGCCTGAAGTGTACACTACTGGTTCTGGAGTGGAGTGACCATACTGTCAACATGGCTTATGTATGTTCTACTCACTCTGAGGAATGCTCAGAGGGGCCTGCACAAGGCATTGAAGGATGTATAAAGCAGTAGGGACAGCAAGTTTGGAGAGAATTTTAACAGGATCACTTTGCTTGATAAGAAGTACCCTGCAATTTGGGTGGAAGAACAGGGTTTTATAGTCTTGTACAATTTTGGAATAGTCACAAAAATCTTGGTTAATGCGAACTATCTGTTCTGAGATAGTATTGATGTTTTTCTAAATAATGTGTAACAACAAGTTCATACTTGGTTTCAGGACAAGAAAATAAAACTAGTCAATATAGAAAATATCATGATAGCATGGTTAAATCAATCTCTCTACCCCTTCCACTAGGTGTGCTTGCCATGTCTGTTATATCTGTCAAGGAAAAAATAAGCTATCTTGAAAAATTTGAAGTTATAGTACCAGTGCAGTGTAAGTGTTTAGATGAGGCTTCTTGTCTTTGAAAAGAAATAACATAACAAAGTTGAGTGATGTGATTGTATACTAGTATAATCCCTTATTTTGATCAAGGACTCTATAGCAGATTTCTGTCCCAAATACATAGCTCAGGCTTATTGATCCAAAGGTGGACTTCTTGTCTGGTGTGTGCAAGTATAAGCTACCAAGTTTGGAAAGATCTGAGCGGGGCTTTGTTAGGGAGCGTGCAGTACAAATCTTTACATAAGTAGTACTGTGGCTAACTTGTGTTGTGCTTTCATCTGGAATGATGTTAGGCAGATGTTACCAAGACCATACACTTCAGCAGCAGCTATGCCTTTGAAATAAGGCGGATTCAGGGGTGGCCATGATGGCCATGATGAGGTGGTAGAGAGTAAGTGGAGCCCAGGACAGAAAGCAGTTGACAGCTTGCCAGACGGTTTCTGGGCTGGGCTAGTCTGGTGCTATTGGCTTACTCACCTCTAGATGTGATAATGGTGCCTCTGCTGTCAGATCTTGCTGGCTGGGAGAAGGTGAGATAAGCAGTTCTGGTTCAATATAAGTCATTCATATGCTCTATAATAAGGAACTGCTAATCTAGGCTAGCCTAGTTAGCGGGTGAGCTTTCACCATTTTTTAGTAAGAAAAACAGAGTACAGCTATATGCAGAGGACAAACAGCTACAATACTGTCTGCTCATGGATTCATCTGTGCAGGGAATAGATAATGTTCTCAAACATTGTTCTCGGATGTTTTCCTCATGCATTATGCAACACGCTTCCCTAATGAAAGCTGGATAAGAGCAACTAAAACTTTGAGTTACCTTCCTCTCCTGAGGAAAAAGCACTTACTTGTAGCTAGCAGTGTCTTCCATGGTTTCCTCTCATTGTCTTGCCCATAAATATTTGATACCCTTTATGTGATTATCTCTTCACCTGTTAACTGGCGCAACTACAGTTAAGTTCTGACTTTCTGCTCCACCCAGCTGCCAGTCCATGGTAAGAGATGTGCTTAGTACACCCCTCACATCTGGAGCCTGACTTTGCACAGGCATAAACAGAACTAAACTCCGAAGTTGATGGTGTAATGTTATTGTGCTGGTAGCTTCAGAAAGACTGAACTGACCAAGCTGTGGTTGGTGGTTAACAGCCTGTGGTGGTTCTTGCCCCCTTTCCCTGCTAATGTGGTCTGACTTTCTCAGAGCACACAGCTGTCCTAGCATTAACTGTACTCCCTTGCTACAAAGAGCCAATATATCACTGAAGTGGGCTTGATGGCCACAGGGAAATGTTCTGCAGATCCAATACTTCGTTGGGGTGGTAACTTCAGTTACAGACCAAAAAGCCAAATCCTTGCCTCCTCCTATGGCTGTCTTCTGAGGCTTTAAGCACGCTGCTGATGTTTTCTTTTCTATTCCCCATCCAAAAAGCAAGCTAATAGTCTGGAGGGGGGCAATGGGGAGGAGGGGAGACAAGACTGCCAGGGAGGAAGGGCTCTGAAACCGTGCTATAAGGGCCATGTAAGTAGATGTGATTCTAAAGAGAGGCTCATACTAATGGGGTTATTACAGGTGAAAAGAAAATGAAAACTACCCTTTCTTAAAGGAGAAGGATTTGTATTAGCTGAAGTGATAGCTGAATTCATTTTTCACCTTTTCATTTGAGACCTAAAATACTTAGCCATTAAACGTGTTCAAAGGAAAGGAAAACAAAGTTGAAAAAATAATCCTTTATATCTGCAAAGATGAATGGATCTCATGACCCGTAATGTCACAGATAGCATCTCCAGCAGGAACAGAACTTGAGTTCTACTGTATCTTTCTATTAGGATTTCACTTGAGAAACTGTGCTTTGAAACCTGGTGTGGAGGGGTCAGAGTCCAGGAACTGGGCAGATGGCTGTTTCAAGTGCTGAAATACAGGATGATGCTGTACTTCCCTTTTCTGCTGAAATGTATTAGAATGTTCCAGCAAAAGCTAGAGCTGTCTCTTTGTGCATGGATGTACACCGGCACCTACTGCACGCTTTCCTTCTGTGAATCCAACGTGGAGCAGGTTGAAAGTGCAAAACATGTATTTCACAGATTACCATGGGGATCACTTTAATCAGCTTTGAGACCTGCTAATGCTGTAGAGATCTTTGAAGGACTACTGCTGTTCATCTTCATGCAGCCAGTACAAGAAGGAATGAACATCATGTCTGTGTGCCATCGCTGGAAGAGATGCTTCTCTCTAGGTAACTGTGCAATGGGCAGCTGCTTTTGTTGTGCATTACACTGAACTGTGGGTGGACAGAATTAAGAACAACAGCTTTGGGAATTCTTTAGAGCAAAAGGTCAGTATGTATTCAGTAAGTCTTTCTAATCTAGCATTGGCTAGAAGCCAGTGTTACAGGCCTCCAGGCTTTTAGTAGAAGAAGACAGATAGCTTTACCTCATGAGCATATAAATGGGAAAACATTCCTTTTTCTTGTTTAAATTGTTCTCTTGGAAATCAAGATCAGCTGTGCTTGCAGCTGATATGCTTAAAGCTGTTAGTAAATTGTGATAGGAACAGATGCATTACAGAAAGGAAAAAAGCACTTGTGTGCCAGAATACTAATAGAATTATGGTGTGCCAAAGATATTTTTAGCTTCAACCAATATTAATACAGGGAAACAAGCCTCAAAGGTGGGAGGAGGGAAGGCTGCAAGTGTTCTGTTCTAAGGATTAGCTGTAAGTGTCTGTTGTGCTAAGGAGATTTCTGATGGCTGTTTTTGAAATATTCCATTAATGGCCTAACATCCACTGTGCTTGATAGTTGTGTACATGGCCCACAAATAGGATTATTAGTCATGGTTATCCAAGGTGTATCTGACAAAAGTGCTAGAATTCCAGGATCTTCCTTGAGCAGTGGGATTATTCAGAGGAGAGATGCTTATTCTTGTTCAATGTATAAGAATCCAGATTAGCTGTAACTTCTGCCACCTTATGTTCACTTTTTAAAATTTGCTTTAACAGTCAAATCTCTGATAAATTCCAGGAACTGTAAATAATGATACTGGAAGAAGGGAGTGGAATTACCATTGTGCACTGTCAAACGCAATGACTTCAGTGTGAAACTAAGTTGTTTGTGTTTGTCTTTTTTTTTTTTTCTTTGTATAGGAAGATTTCTTGAGCTGAAAATTCAAAAGGAACTTCTTAGCAACATAGTCTTCATCTCAGAGGCTGAAAGTGCATGCAGAATGGACACAGTATGTGTTTGCATAGTGGAATCTGCATTTGCACTGTTGCCTTGTACATAAAATGCTTCAAAGTTATGTTAAATAAGGAGCTCTAAATCCAGTGTCCTCCAAACTGTCTCAAATGCTGATGACTTGTTCAGTGCATTCTAATGTGTGCAAATGTGTTTTGAGCTTTACTGACAGTTGGTAGGCCATGCTAATCCAGGAGTTAAAAAAAAAAACAACCAAACAACACCACCCCCCCACCCCCCCCAAAAAAACCAAACCCAAACAAACCATTGTGAAAAGAGCAGAGAAATGTTGATGTGTTACCAATTACCAGTAGGCTTCCACAAGTCTCAAAACTGTGTAACCTCAAACAGTGAACACTAGTGCTTGGTATATAAAGTTCTTGCAGAATCCATGCCTCCATTACCTCCTTCAAAGTTGCCTTACTGCTGCTTCTTATGGGGCTTGTTAAAGTTATGTGCTGTTAGTTGGAAAAAGTTGATGACAAATTTCTGGTAGGATACCTTGGTGCCCTTATAGTATTTGCTAAGTTGTTGGAAACCTGGAGCATATGGAACTCATAGGTAGTTTTCAGAATTCAATCTGAGTTTGAGAAATGCCAGTTGTTTGAACCAGCTCTTAGAAAACCTATTGCATGTGAAAAAGTGTTTGAATTTGGACTTGAGGGGTTTCAGCCACCTCTTGGGAGGCTTCTCTGGCTTACTGGAGCTGCAGTACTTCTTGCCTATTTAAAATTCTGGGGTTGAACAGTAGCTGCTGAAGCTGAGTATTCAACTTAGTTGTTGTGTCAGGCTATTAGATCTAATTTATCTGCTGCCTGAAATTTATTTTTTCAGGCCCCAGATGTATCATTGATTCTCATAAATCAGACACAACATTGCATACCAGAAAAAAAACCTGCTTGAAGTCCAGGTTATGGTGACAAGCTGCTAGCAAATACACAAGTGAGTTTGAAGAACAACTAGGGAAAGACTGGAACAGGAGTGAAGCTTCTAGAAAGGCTGTTTTTGTCCGATGCAGTATGGAAACTTAAACAACAACAAATGACGTGTTTTAACTAGTGTCAATTACTAGTGCTCCTAATGTTTTTGTAAATTTAGTCTGGAAGCTGGGACAGGGGAAGAAGGGACTAACTTCTTTTTACTTACCAGTGATACAGGTTCAGCCTTGGATTTTATCCAACAGTTGTGGCAATGAAGCATGAGGCAGAATAAGAATAGATCATGTTTGTCTCATGCAGCTTTATTAGCTCAGCATTATTAGCAGAAGCTGCTTGTTTTTGACATTAAGTGAGCAGGTACAAAATTACTTTGGAGGTGGAGAAGAGCTATTTTAGGCAAAGTGCTATTCCGCTTTTGGTCTCACCAAGGCTGCATATGAGGATTGTTAGAGGGACTATAAACATCAGGCCTTTATTTTGCCATTCAAAGAAGCAAAAAGAAATGCACCAAGGAGACCTTAACTCAGACCACAGGCACTTTTAGGAACCTTTGCTCTCCCATACCTGAGTATTCTGCCAACTCATTTTTGCTTTGAATAATGCAGCTGTCCGCTATTCATACAGAGGGAAGTGAATTTTATTGGGTGGACCTGCTTCGTATCCCTTGCCACAATAAGAGTTCTGTTCTGTCTCTTGGAATACACAGTATTTGTGCAGGATCATGTATCTCAATCTTCTCTGTATACAGTTTCTGCTAAACTGTTTACTCTACTCTTGCAGTACCGTAAACCTGGTTGCTGCTTTTGAGTTCTCTGAAGTGTCTCTAGCGTTCTGCTAGGAATCTGTACTGTTTGTTAGTGACACCATTTAGCTGCTTCATCCAAATGAATTTGGGCATATGCATCAAATCCAGGCTCCAGCTGTCTCTGCTTGTGGCATGCTATTCCATTAACAATCTGATCAAGGCTGCTCTTTAAAACAAACTCTGTTTTGTGCCTTGAACTTCGTGGAGTTAAGAACCTTCTAGTTTGTAATTTAAGATTATTCAGAAAGATCTTTTTCAGTGTCATCAAGTTTAGCTTAAATCAGGGATAAACACAAGAAAGAAGCAATTTAACTTCACAAGGCATATACTATTCCTGTTCAGGCTTACATTAAGAGAGCAAAGCAAATGGAGTTCTTGTTCTCCTCATTTCTGTAATCCCAACAATTGCTTTTGTATCAGCTAAGGCTACAAAGAAGTCTTTCACTAATGTGTACAGTTCTAGTCACCTACTATGAGAGCTACTGATGTGTGTCTATTAACATGATTGATCAATCACCTATTAAGTACTGATGTACTTACACTATGACTATCTATGCATCTATCATAACACTGCAGTTCTTCTGTAGCTACATCTCACTGGCAAATCAGTCCATCTTGGATTGACCAGTATATCCAAGTTTTTCTGTTGGCTTAGCTGAGCTCCCAATTTATAGCAGTACTTTTTGCACTGATACCTGAAGTGCACTGTTAGGTGTTCGTACTGTAGAATTTTTAACATTTATGTTTCTGAAGGCTGGATTAATGTGTCTCTAAGATTGACACTTGTTGTAAGCTGCATGTAGCTCTCCAGTCTTCAAAGTAAGCAAGTCCAAGCTAGTGGCCACTTACCTGTCTTGTGTTTTTGACTGATTAAATGAAATTATCCCCAAAATTGGTCTCAGAGTAGGTTGACAAGTGATCTCTTTCCAGCATGACAGCTTCTCTCACAAATAGAAGCTTGAGAGAACTCTTCCTGTATGGCAGCTTCTCTTGTAGAACAGTTAACTGTCTGCTCTTACAGGCAACTACTCTTGAGTTTTAAGCAACTTTGAAAATCCATGAGCGTTATCACATTGCCTAACTTTCCTGCCCAACAATACCCTTCTTAGTCCTGTTAATTTTGATAATCTATCCACATTGCATAGCTATGAAGAGAAAAGGAGAGAAGTTGCAGACCTGTATCTGTTTAATTTCCTTTGCAATATCTGGGTTAGCTTGATTGATGACGACTTTCTCCTTGCATCTTGGAGTTCAGAAAATAAGCTTCCTTTGCTCAGTCCTCTCTTGACATGCTTCTGGAGCTTTATTTACTCTTAATATCCTTTTGGGGGCTACTGTCTTGATCTGAGTCAATTTCTTTATTGGTCTGTATCTAGCACAGAAAAAAATTCCTATCTTCAAATCTGTTTTTCTGCTGTGCATAAAATAGCTTTCTTGCTGTGCATCTCTAAAACATCTGCTGTGAAGGTATGGATGTCTTTTTGTGTTCTGACCTGAACAAAGGGGTTATCCGAGAGCTTTAAGTCCCGCTGTCCCAAGTTTGACTTGTAGTAGGACTGTTTCATAGCAATCTCAAATTGCTTGATGTGAACATAAGGTTTATCCACTATAGCTTTAGCTGTTGATAGATGTAAATCCAGGTTAACTTTTACTTCATGTGGAAGAACTGTAATCTGATGATGTTTTGCTCACTGAGTGTTCTGGTAGTTCTACTGGAAAATGCAACTACTTAAGGGAAAAAAACAAAAACAAAACAAAAAACCCCCCCAAAAAACC
>VZTQ01003822.1:123487-135971 GCA_013400755.1 Pelecanoides urinatrix | reverse complement strand
AAAACCCAAACCCCACCGAAAAACAAAACAACACAACAATTACAGGCATTTGGAGAATGTACCTACCAGTTGGAGTTCACTTCCAACTTTTCTGTTTTATTTTTTCTCTAGCCTGTAAGAAAAACAGTACCTTCCCTGGGACTCCATATAATTTTGTTTATAATTGGGTGACTACTGCTTGACTGACTAGCCACCCAATTACTGAAATGCTAATGCAGACATCAAACTGTACTAGTTTGCTGTCGGCTTTGTTAGCATTGCATGGTGGCAAGCATTTCATCCTGTTAGTGTAGAAGGCCCGTTGCAGGGTTCCTAATGCCTGGAATGATGGACATGGAGGGATAGCTCTTGCTGCCAGCATCACAAGCATTTCCTGATGATACTCTGAAGATTGCATACATGTGTTCTCTCATGTATTGTGTATGTTGTAGCTAGCAACCATCTTCTGTCGCTAGAATTTGTCATGGCCTCTTTGCTATCCTAGGCTGAAGCACTGACTATTAGTATTCTAAAAAGATTTTAACTGCTTATGTTTAGCCCTCATGTTAGCAGAACTGACACCATTCCCTCTTTAGGTAACTCTTTGCTATCTAACCTGATTAGACACTACTAGAGCAGCAGCTCAGTGCTAGTGAAGTCCTAGGCTAAAATATACAGTACTTTACTCTCTGCTCCTCTTTCCTACTCATGATTTGCATTCCTATGGAAACGTTATACTTGTTGCTACATTACTATCGCATATAAAAGATTGCTTTTAGTAAATGGCCTCTACAGGAGTTCTTGTTGGCCTCAAACCCCAAGGAACTCCCTTGGGAAAGCTGAGGAAAGGTATCCTCTTCCCCTCTGCTTTATAACTGCCTATTAAAATTGACAAGATTGTTCATGTTTCTATGACCAAAGTTAATTCAATATTGGACTTCTTAACTGTACCTGCTGAAAGCTTGAAGTTCCTGAAAGATGCATGTTAGTAACATCCACGGTGCTGTTTACAGAATTTGAAAACACCTTGAAGTAAAACAGATGTTAAAGACTAAATATATATTACTTAGCAATATTTTTTTAGAAAATAATAGCTTCTTGCCTTGATGCAACTTGCTTTACTCCCAAGATATGGGGTAAATGTCATCTGGGCCAGAGTACTGTGCCATGTTTGCTTCTCCTTTAGCAAATGAAAGCGCTGTTATGTTTCCAATAAATTCAGGCAGAGCAACTCCTGTGTAATTTTTGAGAGAAGTGAGAGGTGTTTTGCAACTGCAGTATTAACTTCAAGGTTAATTTGTTATTATGAACCCTGGTACTTGCAGATGATCTAAGGATGTCTTACTTTGCAGGACATATATCTGCAAAGAAGGAAGCATGTTTAAAATTACTCTTGATAGTAGAAGAGCCAGAAAATAAAAGCTCCACTCTGAATTATTCCAGAACTTCCCTTCTTTAGACTTGAGTATGTCTGAACATTTGCCTACAATCTTGCACAGTTTTCACATGAACTGGTTATAACTCAAGGTTAAGGTATCCCAGTCCTGGTGGGAACAAAGCTTTCCTGGAGAACCTGGTAGCTGAGTTTATGCCCTGCATCTCCTGTGGGAGCATGCTGTGCTCTGGCTGTTTGAACTCTTAACTTTATGCACTTTTAGATTGGTTTTCAAGTGCATTTCTGTTGAACAGTGAAAGCAGCTAATGAAACGGTGCAAGAAAGGATGTATTTCAGGTAAAAACAACTCACTTGGCCAAGCTTTAAAGTCACTGTTCATATATGAACTTATTGATAAATTGCAACTGCAGAACTTCTCATTTGGTGTTGTTTTGGTACTCAGTTGGTGAAGATAATCCTGTGAAAAGGATGTAATCCCAAGAAAGTAGTGGTGAGTCACTGAATCTGGGATGGCTTGTTAAGAGCAAACTTTGTATTTCTATGCAGGCAAAAGTCAAATTTGTCTGCCACCTGTCTAAATAAGGGTCTTAACTTCTCAGATGTTCAGTTTGCTAACTCCTTTCTTTGAGGCTAAGCCTGTAATAATACCACGTGTTCTGTAAATGATAGTTTGGAGGCTTTTGGTGAGACTCTTTTTCACTTTGAGGAAAGTTCTTTCAAATGTCTCTTCATTGAAAACTGCAACTACAGTTGGGTGGACACAAGAAACTCTGTATGGCTTCTTAAACTTTGACTTGTGATTGTCTAAGACAGAATCACAGAGTAGTTGAGGTTATTAAGGACCTCTGGAGACCATAGTCCCAAGTCTGGTCAAGTGGGGTCAGCTTCTTTAGCTCAGTGTCCTTTCTTCTGCTAGATCCTAGTCCTGCAAACTGTGTAGAATCAGTAGGATGATTCTTGGCTGTGACCCTTAGTGTTGCTTTAGGTTCTAAACCTGACATGATGAAGCTTGTTTGGTGAACTTCTCCATTACAAATTTGCTATTTCTCATAGCTTGTGGCTCTGCTGTCTTGGCGAGGTGCTTAATTGTTCTATTATCACTTGTTCTTAAAAGTGGAACACATGTTAGAGCTATCAAGCACCTCACCAAAATAGAAGACAGAAGTCGTAACTAGCTGGCTAATCTACTGAAGATAAGTGATACAATTTCAGTAAGAGTTCTCTTGTGACTTCTGACAGTTGGCAGGTGTCCCAAGTGACTCATCTTTAAAAACACTACAGAATTCACAACACTTAATTTCCTCAATCATAGAGAAGCTATGATTATTACTGAGCAGACATTAAGGAGACAGCTATACATAGAAAATGTCATCTTTGAAGGCCCAGTGAAGTAAGAGTATTAAATTATAATTTGTTGCTTTTCAAGTGGTAACAAATGCAATGTGAATTTGTCAGGACATCAAGCCTGGTTTCTCTTAACAATGAGAGAAAGCTATAAAATCTCTTGATATTTTGTCAAGCTTTAATCCCATCCTTTTTTAGAAAATAAACTTGTTAAATAGTGTGTAGTAAGAGCCTTAAAGAAACGAATGGGATTTATAAAAGGGAGTATATAACTCCAGTCTGACTCATGGAACTTGTAAAGCACAGTGGGAAACAGTATTAGACTCCAGCAGTGTCTTATGCCTCAGAGTTGAAGCTAGATGTATTGGACACTGTTAAATTCTGTAAGGATCTAAGTTCCATAAAAATGGGTAGTAATCATAGTGTTTTACTCTAATAATCATGCTGCCCTAGAAGCTCTTTAGTACTTTGACAGAATACCTGTGGGTAGACTGGTTTGCAAGTATCCTCTGAGGGTTTTTTTCATTTCTCTTGTTTACTTTTTAATTTTCTACTTTAGTGAAGTCCACTGAGACTCTTCAGGGCTTATTTTCTGAAGACGAGTGGGAATAATCACTTAATGACATGTTTTGATTCTGTTCTGACAACTTTTGGCCAGTACAAAAATCCTTTCACTTCTCCCTGAAGTACAAGTTACCAAGCTGAGACCAGAGTAGGTGGTGATACTGGTGATGGATTTTTTTCTTTTTTTTTTTCCTTCATAATTTCTAGGTTGGGGGAATACTGGGAAGAGGACTAGGAAGACCAACAGCAGAGCTCAGGAGATAACGAACTGAGCCAAATGACGTTTTCAGCAAGTGAAGAGAGCTGCCCTACTAGCACACCAAAACCATGCTAGGTTATTCTTGTACAATCAACTTCCTTTTATCAAATTTTCTTGACTTCTAAACATCACACAATGAATTTATAGTCATCTATATACAGGATGTAAGTGTGATATGATATAGACTTCAGATTGATGTAGTTAAAAGATCCAAAATCTGATGTAGCTAAACATAATAAACAGGCTATGAGGTACAATGGTCTACCATTAATATGGTCCTTGAAGCATGAATAGTTTTATCCAAAATAAATTGCATAGCAGTGTTGCAAGTCCCTGCGCAAATAACAGAGAAGATGCAGGTCTTGTGGAAGAGAAACCTTCCCAGAGTGAAAAGTTGGTCTGCCCTGAAGTGAAGTCAATGAGTTCTGATCCCTTTGGATACAGGGAAGTAAACATTGCTGAATAAGAGCTGCTCAGACTTCAGTTTTAAGTTCCACCCCTGCTGGAAGTGGTCAAATCTGTGCTGTCTTTATCCATAGCCTTTCTCAAATAAGGAGCAGAGGTGAAATTGCTTTCACATGACGGAAGTGATGGTCTGCATGTGATCAGGTCTCCTTGAGGGAGATGCCTTTGGCAAGTTGGTGTTAGCTTCTAGCACTGCTGCCCACCAGGAACCCCTCAGAAGCTCAGGTCTCCTTAGCCTTTCTAAATGCGGGGAAGGAGAGCACCTACAGGCAGTAGCATAAGTCACTGTGTCTGCAGGCTTCTGGGTGTGATCTGCTTAATGATCTGGAAGGCATTCTTGATGGGCAGGATTACTGGATAATCTTCCAAAATGAGGCTTATTCCACTAAGAGTTGAAGCAGCTGACTTGAGCCACTTCCAAAAATGAAAACCTTCTTAGTACAGCTGTTCTACACACTCACAAGTCTGCTTTGAAAATATTTCAGTGCATCTAAAGAATAAGGGAACCTGTCTTGGAGAGAGCAGCCAAGAGCATAGTGTATTAGGTAAACCTAAATACTTCTGAACTTTATCAGTTGTATTGACTCAGTTAATTGTTAAAGTTGTGGGACAGCTTCATGATACTTGGCAGTGAAGAGAACTAATAAGTAGAAGGATTTGAAGAATCAGAGGGAGTTATGAAAAAGTTATATTTAAAAAAAAAAACCCACACAATTTTCACAGCATGTTTGTTCTAGAATAATTGCACTTCTATTTGGGAGCTTGACCAGGAAAACAGATGAAAGCTGCTTCCTTGCACTTAATGCTCTTAAGAGTACTGTTGTTTGATCTCCTTTGCAGTTATGCAACACGAAATCAATGGGAAAGAACAGTAAGTATCCAGCAGTGCTCTTAGCTCTGTTTTTCTGAAGGGGAAAATACCCACTCAGCAAGGTTGTGCAGTCCTCTGTGTTGTAGCAAGTTTCTTCTGGTTGAGTAACCTAATACAATATTATAATGGCATAGTCTTGCATAATGTATAGTGTTACATATTTCACTTCCTAAATTTATGTCCTTTTTCACAAAGTAAATACTAGCAGTTTGGCATATTTTTGCTGTCAAGTGAAATGAAAGCAAATCAATTAATTAGCCTCACACTTAAAAGTTCAGCTTAATCTCTCCAAAGTATGAATTCACCATGTGCAACACTTGCCTTGGGCAAGAGACAGTGCTGTTGAAAGCATATTAGTTAGGTAATTACATTAGCTTTATTGGCCAGCTACTAGCATTGCAAAGTTGGGTTTTTTTTTTTGTATACTGGACTGTATTGTAAGATGAATGGGTAATATTGCCCTCCAGTGGATACAGAGGATACAGAGCCTGTTTGCATGAGCAGTAAAGAATCAACCATTTGGGAAGTCTGGGGTGTAAAAGTAGGATGTTAGCTTAGACCTATAGTCTATTTAAAAAAGACAAGTACTGGTAATGTGTGAGAACTTAAGTGTTCAATATATTAAGGTTATATTAGGACTGAAGTTTTTGTGTCAAGCTGTAGTTAATAAGGATATAATTTCACGGGGATCTCCTCTATTCATTGAGAGTCCTTTTTAGCCACTGTCTGATCAGATCAGTTTGTTGCAGTATGATCTTAGCTTTGTACAGAAATCAGAAATAGCTGCTGGATTTGGCTTTACAGTAGTTGCTTCTCAATATTATCTCTAAACGGACTTTTCAAATAACCTAAAGTAACACTTCTACTGGATTCTTATGAAACAAGTTGTCTTATTCTTGCCTAGAACCACCTGTGCTAGCTTGTAAATCCATGGCTTATTTAATAAGCTGATATTCTTATCTAATATATTTACAGCTCAAGTAATGTAAACTCTTCATAAGCTCAGAATGGAAGGGGAAAGCAGTAAATCTGTCTCCAACAACTTTGGTGATATTTTGAGGCTTGACAGAGGAAATAGCTCCTTTCCCTTATGTTTTGGCTTTCTCTTAATGCAAAGCCAAACAATGCTTCATGGGACTCAAGTTACTCCAGACCAGTTGGAGATGAAAATTACTTTAAGTCAAAAATTTCAGCTTTGAAGCTGTAGGTGTAAAGCAAAAAGTTTTTTGCTCTTTTCAGTTTAAAACTGAGTCTTATCTTTGAGTACAAACTCTCTCCAGCCAGCCCCAGCCGTGGCCACGCTGTGCAGGAGGCTGGGTGGATAGTGCGGCAGGCAGCTGGCTGAGCAGACACCTGTGTAACTTGCCATGCCCGCGGGCTCCGGGCGAGGTCGGGGCGGGATGCGTTGCTCCGTGCGTGTGGATTTAGGCTCGGACGTACGGGAGGCGGTGCCTGCGGGTAGGTAGCACCGAGGCGCGGAACGGACTTGGCGCCCCGCGGCGGTGCGGGGGGCGTTACGGCCGCTGGCTGCCCGCAGTCTCTCCTTCACCTCGTGGGCTGTCCCGCACCGGAGCCTGCAAGGCGTGGAGGCGGGGGGGCACCGGCCCCTCGGCTCCCGCCAGCCGGCTCTCGGCGGGAGCTGTTCTGCGCCGATGCCGGCCGGCCCGAGGCCCGAGGCGGGCGGGGCGCTCCCGGGGGCGGTGCGGGGTCTGCGCCCCTCCCCGCGGCCCTGGGCGGGGCGGGGGGCGCGGGCCTCGGTGCTCTCCCCGCTGCCAGCTGGCTGCGGGCGGCCCCTGCCGCCCCCTCCCCGGCCATCCATTATTTATCAGCCTTCGCCGTGGTAAACACTAGGGAGGGCGCGCCCGCAGTCGCCGCCCGCCTCAGCCCTTCCCCGCGGCGCGGCCCCGCCGGGAGCTGCCGGCCCGGTTCCGGCGGGTGTAGTTCCTCACTGACCGTCTCTCTCTACGCTTTCCCTGCAGGACCTGTCTGTTCCCCCTCGGGCTATAAGAAGGCGGATGATGAGATGTCCGGAGCCACGTCCTCGGCGGATCTGGACGAGGCACCAGCCCGCAGCATTTACTTGAACCAACCCCAGCAGAGCAAGTTCCGCGACAACTGGGTCAGGTACGGAGCAATCCCCGCTTCTTCCCTTCCAGGCGGCAGCTTGTGCACCCCGCAGCTGTGGGCAGGGCGGGCTTTGGTCCCTCTCCCTGCCTCCTGTCTCTACTCAGACCTGGGTTCAACACAGTAAGTTCCGTTTCTGCCGAGGCAGCGTGGTTCGCTGGCGGGAGTGGGTGCCGGGGTCTGGATAGCAGTTCAGGGGAGAGGCAGCAAGGAGGGATCCAGCAGCAGCAAGGGGTAAGCTTCTTGTATCAACAGTAGTGAGAGCCAGGAGCTCATAGAGCTGCATGGGTGCGACACATGAAAAGGTGTCACTTGCAGCTGAGGTAGGGCACCTGAATTTAGGAATAACAGGACCTAATCCAGTACTCTTGGACACAAGGGTTAACCCATGGAAATCTGTTGTGAGATTTGAATAGAATTTGCGATGTAAACTCCATAAAGTGTTCTCTTGAAAAGTAGCAGCATCCAGTTGTAAGAATAACTAGACCAAGTGTGTGTAACACAAAAAAAACCCCAACCCAAACAAAAACCAAAAAAGAACAAAAAATAAATAAAAAAAAACCAATGGAAAAACCCCAATAGAATAGGAAGGAAGAAAAGAAAAAGTAAGTCTAACAGGACAAGAATAACTACAGAGTTTATAAACTCACATCCTCATGCGTACAAGGCTATGGTCTACTTTTCGTCTTTAATTGAAGACCAAATGGAATTTTCTTTAGCATTTGGAGCCTTTCATTGTAGGCATGTGTGTTAAAGACTTCTATTGGTATGATTAATGCTGTTATTGCAGCTTAAAAACACAAAAAATGCACACTGAAACATGGAATGTAAGGATGCATAACATGCAAGTTGTGGCAGTGCTTACCACACTTGCCCTGGGTTAGCTAGGTGAACAGATGGCTCCTGTCATGACTAAGGAGGAGTGTTATTTAGCTGGCTTCTGTGTTTTAATGCAGATGTTTTGGTTATTGTTCAAAGAACAGTTTATACCATGAGTACCTTTATGAAAAGAGAGGAACTTTATATCCTGCTGAAGTGATAATTTCCATTAGCTGGTTTATTGTGTGGCTTATCAAGGGCAATTCTGTGAATATCCTCTGGTAGGATGCTGCTGTTCTGGGTAGTGCAGCAACTTATACAGGGTTTTCTCCTCAACTTTGACTTAATATACGCCTGTCTGGGAAAGTCTGTGGCTTAGGAGCAGTTAAAATGGCAGATTTTCTTAGTGCCTTGTTTTATCTACGTGGGCAGCAACATTGGATGTTTTCTCACTTCATTTTTATTTTTCCTTGACTAATTATGAGCTGAGTTTGGCTGTTTTCTATGAATAGACTACTTATGCTTTTTCTTTTACGGAAAGAAAAGTAGGGAATAGAGGGTTGGCAGAATCTGTAGTTTTGGTTTTCCTGAAATGATTCTGTTCTGATCTGGCTTAATCTCATGAATAGGTAGTGTGTAACTCTACAACCAAAAACTTTTTTCCTGATAGCCCAGTTACCAACACCTGAGCAAGCTGTTGTGTCCATCTTGCTGTCTGGAAGGCATTTCCTGGTAGTTATAAAAGTTTTTCAACAGTTTTTTTGCAGCTTTGTCTCCTGACAAGGGCAGCTTGAGTCATGAGGAGTATTGGTGTGTGAGGGATAGGACAAAATCCAGGTAGTGTGGTGGGAAAGTAGAGATGTTTGCATTACGTAATTAGGAGTCTTAGCTCCTTAGTGTCATTTAGAAATTAAGTTCCCTTTGTAATAACTTGCTCCTGCTCAGTAAGAAAGCTTTGATCTCCTTGACTTTTAAAAGGGTGACAGGCTTTGGCTGTGCTCTCTCCATCCTCTGGATTAGCTTTCTTCTCTCAGCCCAGTAGGAATGAAGGCAAAGGTGACATGAGCTCATAATATCTGAGTAAGGGTGCCTTGTGTGGAGTACGAGTGGTGGTTTACTTACTCCTCAAGAGTTACTCTTGATGAACTGCAGTTTTGAATTGTCCTTGGACTTTCTTACTTTGTCCAGCTTCCTGACTTCTCAGTGCCGTTGGATTTGAAGACTTTTTGTCTCCATAGGAAGCACCAGTATACCACAGTGCCAGGCACTGTGTAAGCGGATAAGCACCTGTATGTAAGGACTAATGTAAAACTCAACTGGAAGAGATAATCATAGAATAGTTTGGGTTGGAAGGGACCCTTAAAGGTCATCTAGTCCACCCCCCTCCCACTGTGGGCAGGGACACTTTCAACCAGATCAGGTTGCTCAGAGCCCCGTCCAGCCTGACCTTGAATGTTTCCAGGGATGGGACATCTACCACCTCTCTGGGCAACCTGTGCCAGTGTCTCACCACCCTCATTGTAAAAAAGTTCCTCCTTATATCTAGTCTGAATCTACCCTCTTTTAGTTTAAAACCATTCCCCCTTGCCCTGTTGCAACAGGCCCTGCTAAAAAGTCTGTCCCCACCTTTCTTATAAGCCCCCTTAAGTACTGAAAGGCTGCAGTAAAAGTTTGTTGTAAATCATGTGACTTCTGACTGTCATTTTCTGGTAGTCATCAAGGATTCTCTGAACAACAGTGGGAGTTTGTGGATGTTCATAGGAAGTTTTCCAAATTAAGGGGTAGTGTGGAATAGCTTGCTTGAAACTAAGCAAAATACAGCAAGAAATGGAGTTGCGGAGGGTGGGGGAAGGTAGGTTGGTGTATTGCTTTTTATTTAAGATGTTCTAAGCATCTTGAGCTTTTTAACTTTTGGGGGGAGATTCACTGTTAAAAGTGAATTCCTATGTTTGTGGGAGCAAAAGGAAAAAGTGATAAGTAACAACAATTTTTAATTTTGGACAAGTTAAGCAAAATTGATAATTCCCTAATACCATTTCAAAATAGCAGATAGTGCTATTGTGAAAGCTAAGTGAATGGCAAGATGGGGTGAGGCACTGATGCGTCTAAAATTCATAAAGTGTGAGTGTGAAGATGTAGAAGGAAGAACTGTTCTGTGCTTTTTTTTTCTTTCTTTCCCCAGGCTTTCTGGTGTGAGTGAGATAATGAGAACTTGTAAAGCAATGGCTAAATTTTTTTTGTGCTCTTCAAACTTTGTCACAAACTATTTCAAAACCTAGTGCTGTAAAACCTTGTGTGTTGTAGGCTGGATTTAGCTTGGTCCTTTACATGTGTGTGTATGTAGGGCTGTCACCATTCTTTATTACACTGCTGCAGGAGTGATTCCTTCTGTAGGAACATGTCTCTTCTACCTGCATTAGAAGCTGTTTTTATCCTTACTGTGTTTAGTTAGAAAAATTTTGTGTATGTGTGAGTCTTTGAACCTTTTAATAAAAGGTAAATGATACTCCATTTTCAGCTGAACCATTTTAGAAGCTTTGAAATATGTAAAAATGGGAAAAAATAAATACTTTGTCCAACACAGCTGTAGTTGTGGTATTAAGTATGTTTGCTTTTATGACAACTAACTAGGACCTGTTTTGATTTGTTCAATATACTTAACTCGCATCTATAGCTGTTTAATAGGAGCATTTTTGTACTTCAAAATTAAATTCAGTAAGGAAAGAAACATACATGTTCTGAAAACTGCCAGATGCTCTGGACACAGCTCTGTGCCACTGAAAGGCAATAATTATAATCATCTCCTCTCAGGCATTCTATGTTTGGGGATTGAAGTCTACTAACAGCCTTCATAAACCTAAGACACCCCTGGCTACAGAGTGTGAGACAGTAGTCAGGCTTCTAGAGACACCAGCCAGCATTTTTTGTTTCCTTTGCTTCCAATGTGCTGTGGGAAAAGGCTTTCTTGGTCCTTACTTAAAGTATTGGCTTTTCCTTCTAATTCAGGTGTAAAACACAGAATAGTAGTGGATCATTCATGTTTCCAATCTCTAACTCTCTGCTGTTGGCTTGATTCAGTGTGAGCGATTATGGTAGTTTGTATACCCGTTATGTAGATCAGCATAGTGTGAAAATAACACTTCAACAGAAGTGCCAGCTTGGCTGGTGGTTTTGACTTGAAATTTTTTTTGCTACCTGAGTTTGCCTGATTGCTTAAACCATAGCTCTTTATTACTAAGTTTGAGTTACAGTGTGATCACCTGAATGGTGAGGGAGGTGACTCAAAACTTTGTTATAATTTGAAAACAAACTTGCCTATTGCCTTGTAAAAACAGGGATACAGATAAGGTGTGATGATAGCAGTTTAAATGCTGTCAGTATTTCTGAGATCACCAAACTAATGACATGAATACTTTTCCTAATATACTCAGTGGCATGTGGAAGACTGGTTTATTTTGCTTAAAGTAAGAATCTTCTACAGATCTGGCTTTCATGTAAAAACAATTCCTTGATGTTTCTCATTAATACAGGAATTGACTCTGATATCAGTGGCTTATACTGAATGTGTAACAGTACCATACTGAAACTTTCTTCCAGTGCGTGCAGTAAATATCACCAGTTAAGTGATTTGAGCCCCTTACTTGTTGCATACGTACTAATGTTGATGCAAAAGTAGTTGGAACTTCTGATTTCTTGATCCAGGAAGTACAGAAGTGCTGAAATAACTCTAAGTACGTTTGCAATTGCCACCAGTTTTTCTAAGTACATTGTGTTTCCCATTGTAACCATTGCTTTATGTAATATTCTTATAATCAAGGCCTGGTAGTACTTCCTGGTGCAAGTCTGATTTACATCAAAACCAGGACTCTGATTTCAGCCTGGGTATGTGGCTTGACTGAGAGGTCAGAGGCAGAAGCAGCAGTCAAGAAGAGCAAATTTCTACTCATATACTTCTGGTGGATCTTGAATCCAGAAGTCTCGTTGAAAAGCTTCTCATCAGGGCAGAATTTGGTTGCTTGACCTATTAGGGATGTCCCAAAAGATGTGTTCTGATATCCAGAAAATCCTCTGTTCAGAGACTTTACCATACAGGCAAAATTTAAATTCTGCTAGAAAAGATAATGAGCAAGAAGCCTTCAATTTTCACTTTTAAGCTATATGAGGTCTGAAAACTCAAGCAAACTGGTGAGAAGGAATTTCTCATTTCCAAGAAGGCTGGACGTTCTTCAAGAAGGAGATCTTAAAGGCGCAGGAGCAGGCTGTCCGCATGTGCCAAAAAAATAATGGGCGGGGAAGACGACCGGCCCGGCTGAACAGAGAACTCTTGCTGGGATTCAAGAAGAAAAGGAGAGTTTATCTCCTTTGGAAGAAGGGGCAGGCTACTCAGGACGAGTACAGGGATCTTGTTAGGTCATGTAGAGAGGAAATTAGAAAGGCAAAAGCCCAGCTAGAATGCAACCTGGCCACTGTTGTGAGAGACAACAAAAAATGCTTTTACAAGTATATTAATGACAAGAGGAGAGCCAAGGAGAATGTCCATCTTTTATTGGATGCAGGGGGGAACGTTGCCACCGAGTATGAGGATAAGGCTGAGGTACTCAACGCCTTCTTTGCCTCAGTCTTTAATAGTCAGAGCAGTTATCCTCAGGGTACTCAGCCCCCT
>VZTQ01003822.1:102142-122994 GCA_013400755.1 Pelecanoides urinatrix | reverse complement strand
GTGTCCAGAGAAGGGCAACGAAGCTGCTGAAGGGCCTGGAGCACAAGTCTTATGAGGAGTGGCTGAGGGAACTGGGGTTGTTTAGCCTGGAGAAGAGGAGGCTGAGGGGAGACCTCATCGTGCTCTACAACTATCTGAAGGGAGGTTGTAGTGAGGTGGGGGTTGGTCTCTTCTCCCAAGTAACAAGTGATAGGATGAGAGGAAAAGGCCTCAAATTGTGCCAAGGGAGGTTTAGACTGGACATTAGGAAAAACTTCTTTACTGAAAGAGTGGTCAGGCCTTGGAAGAGGCTGCCCAGGGAAGTAGTGGAGACACCATCCCTGGAGGTATTTAAAAGACGTGTAGATGAGCTGCTTAGGGACATGGTTTAGTGGGCATGGTGGTGTTGAGTTGACGGTTGGACTTGATGATCTTAGAGGTCTTTTCCAACCTTAATGATTCTATGATTCTATAAGGCGGAAGCACTACCACTAGGAATGCAGCACTGAAGACTGTAACAAGACTTTATGTGTAGTTCCAGATGGTCCCATCAGTGTCTGCAGGATGCTTGCTGGTGACAAAGTTGTAGGCACAGGCTGGATTCTTTCATTTCAGCTGTATGTTGCAAATGAAAGCAAAGTGCATTGCTTTCTTGGCTTGTAAGTAGGTACTGTAGAAGCCGCTTGTGATTTAGAGCAGTTGGTGCTCTTTGAATTTGTGGGGAGGTTCTCACTGTTGCTTAGTGAGTCCCTGCTGCTGAAATAGGAGGTGCTAGTATCAATAGCCAATTAGTATTGACCCTTGTAACATGAATATCCCAAGTCGTGTTCACTGTGATGTGTGGTTGAAAATTTGAATAGTAGTCTGCTATGTGCAAGTGCATTTATCTGAATTTATGCTGTAGACCAACATTCTTCTTGCACTAAAATGTACCTTTGTTCTTCAGGTAAAACTGCCTCTACTGGTGTTCAGTTCTGTTTTTGGTAGAGTTCAGACACGGTGGCCATTTGTACTAGTGTTTGTATTACATTTGGAAATCTTTTCTGTTGTCATGTGAACAGATCGCTTGCCTGACTGCAGAAAAGCATTTTGGAATTCTTCAAAGAAGGGATGTATTATTATATTCTGAATGGTATAAGTGTAATCATGTATTAAACTAATCCTCTACTAACTGTTTGCAGTTCTAGGTAGATACTGTTCTTAACTGAAAAGAAATACTCAATGTTACATACTTCTCTTAAATCAGCAAATACTTAATTTTCCTGCAGTGCAGCTGTTGCTGATACTGTAATCTATCACAATGAAAAAGGCTTGGATACAACTACAGAGGATTGTTTTGGCCATTAAAACTCACTAAAAGTAACTAGTATTGTATGTCTGGTGTTGATGTTGTGTTTCATGATTATGCCAATGTATTTGAAGTTGCTGCATCTTTGGTCTTAGTGGGCTACTCCAAGGGCCAGAGCCCCTGGACAGTTAAACTGTTAAATTTTGCCTAGATGAAATGTCTGGATGAAAAAAAAAAAAGATGTAAGATGTAAGACTTCTAGTTCCCTTCTACCTGCTGTATGCTAAGCTCTCTGTCATCCTGAAATTGTGGGTTTTTCTGCATCATGATGAATTTCATACATCAGCAGTAGCAACACAGCAGGGGAATTAAACTGGGTCTTTTTCCTTTTTTTAGGTAAAGTCACTATTTAAGTGACTTTTAGACACTGGAGCCAAAGCTAAAATGCAGTCTGACTTCATGCAAACAAAGCTGATTTCCCACATATTTGTTGAATAAATACTGGCTCATATTCAGCAGTGTGTATTCCCTTGTGACTCTGCATTTCCTTTTATTCCTCTGCTGTTGGTGATGTCTGCCAGACAAACATGTGAACAGGAAGAGACTAAATGTTTTGGGTGATTCTTTGTGTAGTTTGATTGAGGGTGTAGTCAAAGCAGGTGTCTTTCAGGACTTCAAGGTGGCATGTACAATAAGTCACACTTTGTTAAGTCTCTTGCTGTTTACAGTTGTTTATAGCCTTCTGCTCAGTACTATGGACCTCACTGACTGCTGGTGGTCTATAGGAAAGAGTTTAAGAGTAAGAAATTTTCTTAAGTTGACCTAAGTAGAGCTCAAGAACTGTAATAACTGCTTTCCATACAGTTTCTGTGGACTGTGAAGATATTTGTTCAGTTTTGAGAGAAATGCAAGTATTCATTTCTTCTACCACCCCTGTGCTTGTCACTAGAACAATAGCTGCACTTGGAGTTAAATAATGGCTTTAAAACTGAAGTCCCCAATCTGGCTTTTAGACAGCTAGCTGACTTAAGTGACTTGTGTTGATTTCCGCCCCCCCCCCCCCCCCATCATCTTCATATCAGTGCTGTGTGTTTACTATGAAGCCTGTTTTGGGTTTGCACAGTAACTAAATATGGTACTAATCTTCCTTTATTAGACAGTAGTATTTCTAGGCTAACTGTTCCAGTCAGTTCCATTTTATTGAGTTGTACTTGCCAGCAGGGCCACTGAAAAGCAAGGGCATATTTCTATAGTGATGACCTGAGCATGCTGAAACAATATCATGCCTACAGAGCTTTTAGTGCTGTTTCTAAACAGTCTTTGTCTAATGTATTTGTTACTGAAAAATAGCCAGGAGTCCGCTTCCCTTTCTGTAGGGATTGCATGAATAGAGAACAAATGGAAAGGCCTTTTCTGTTTGCATGCTTTAGGAAAAGCCTCCAGGGTACAGGATTTGGAAGCAAAAACTCCATCACTTCTATTAAATGTGACCACGAGGTCTTGTTTTTAGGTTAAACTGATACTGGGGCATTTTGGCACAAGATATTATAGGCTAGAAATTCTGAAAAATCCTTACATGGTTAGAAGTTGATCTTAGTAAACTAGAGTAATAAGACTGTCATGCTTCAATAGACAACAGTTCATAATGCTTTTTCATACACTTTTGTCTTAACCATGTTCTATACAAAGACAACAACCAAAATGAAGCCCTTGAAGATAAGCTTGTTGCTAATGCAGCATCTTAGAAGTGCAGATAGCTCAGCCAAGCTGGATTTGTCAGCCTGAACATCTCACTCCCGAGATGAACTTGCCAGCAGAAGCAACGGTAATCAATGAAGATTGCATTTATCGCCCTGCCTTTTTAATTAGGTTTTGGTGTAGGACACAACAGTAATGATGTGCATTACTATAGATTAATGATGTAAGAATATATTTGAGATGTCTGTGCGAATTTAGATTTCCCCTTGTGTAAAACACTTTTAAACCTCAGTGGTTGGTTGTCTAGCTGACAGCTTGTCTGCTTCTCTTTTTTTTTTTTCCTTTTTTTATTTGGTTATGTACAAGGTCTTGAATTTAACTTGAAATAAACTCTTCTTCAGAAGAGCTTCAGTGTCTTATTACAGCAGACCTGAACCATTCTGCCCACAAAAACCAAATTCTGGTGGAACTTGATCTGCAGAGGACTTTGTGGGCTGGCTTGATATGTTCTGACTCTTAAACCTGTATGAAAAAAGTCTTTTTCTCCCCAAATTATATGATGTGAGAAAAGAGGGCTTAGAGATACTAAGATGTGATCAGTTCCTGCTGTTACAAAGGAGAGGAAGAACAAGTCTTCCAAACATGCAGTGGTGCCTTTAGTTGCTTCTGGTGGGAGCCCATCCTGTAAAGGAAGGAATCCTTGCACTACTAGATATGAGCGGAAGTGATGAGGTCCTTGAGATGAAAATTGTCTCACTGGTAGGAGTTTCTCTAGTTACTGGGCACAGCAATTTGAAGCTGCTGTATGTGTCTCTGTACACTACCAAAGTTCAGATGGATTAGTACATCTGAATACTCCCAATCAGTTTCACTGTCTGTGTGGATAGTTCAGGACAACAGATTTATCCCTCTCTTACAGTATTGCAACATCTTTCATAGAATCGTTATAGAATCATAGAATACCAGGTTGGAAGGGACCTGAAGGATCATCCAATCCAACCTTTCTTGGCAAAAGCACAGTCTGGACAAGATGGCCCAGCACCCTGTATAGCCAAATCTTAAGTGTCCAATGGTGGGGAATCCACCACTTCCCTGGGAGATTATTCCAATGGCTGATTGTTCTCATTGTGAAAAATCTTCCTCCTGTGTCCAGTCGGAATCTCCCTAGGAGTAACTTGTACCCATTACCCCTCATATTTTCCATGTGACTCCTTGTAAAAAGGGAGTCTCCATCTTCTTTGTAGCTACCCTTTAAATACTGGAACATGGTGAGAAGGTTTCCCCTAAGCCTTCTTTTCTCAAGGCTGAACAAACCTATTTTCTCAGCCTTTTCTCATATGGCAGCCTTCCCAGGCCTTTGATCATCTTTGTGGCCCCTTCTGGACCCTCTCCAGCCTGTCCATGTCTCTTTTGCATAGCGGGGACCAAAACTGAACACAGTATTCCAGGTGTGGCCTGACAAGAGCTGAGTAGAGTGCGATAATGACTTCATTATCTCTGCTGGTGATGCCTTTGTTGATGCAACCCAGCATCCTGTTGGCTTTCTCTGCTGCAGAGGCATGCTGTTCACTCACATTGAGCTTGTTGTTCACCAGGACCCCCAGGTCCCTTTCCACAGAGCTGCTTCCCAGTCGGGTAGATTCCAACCTGTGCTGTGTTTTTGTTGGAAAAATCATTTGGGGTTTGATGTTTCAGTACGCTAGGCAGAAGAGTGTCCTTTAAACAAAGTTATGACCTGTTTTATCTTTTAACAATATATGAACTTGTATGTGCAAAAGGTTATTGTAACTATAGAGAAGCTGTAGGGGAGTGCAGGAAAAGATGGAAACAAAACAGGCACTTGGACTATGGACAATGGTTGCTCCAGAGCTGACTGATGGATATTCTAATGTGATGGCTCGTGGTTCTAGCAAAAGGAGCTAGACTTGCTCTAGCACTGTAAAAAGTGCATGCCATTAAAAGAAGTGTCATGTGCCTGCAGGACCTTAGCACATGCACACAGTTCCACTGAAGGCAGTATTTGAGCCTTTAATTCAAGCAGTTCATCTTGAGGTGGTTTGTTGTTGTTTTTTTTTTTTTGTCCTTTTCTGTTACAGGGCATCTGACCTTTTGTACATGTTAATGGAAACAAAGCCTGCTTGGTGAGAGAAGAGTTCAGGTCCTAAACATTCACTTTAATTACCCAGCCCCTCTGCTATGGTTCAGATGTCTGTGCCTGGCTTGCTTAGTAATTGTTCCTGTGAATTGATGTATGTTATAAGCATTAACATCAAGCAACTCTCATTCTTCAGCTCTCAGATTTGAGAGTATTTAAAGTATGTGAACTGAGGAATGCATAGCTGTGGGATAGCTGCCTAGGAAAGGATGGTATGTTGTACTTATCACCCTGGAAATGAGACCACATGTGTCTCAAGGAGGTCCTGTTTTCTTTGTCATGATTAGTCTGAAGGCGAAGTTAATCTGAGTTGTCAATCTAAATTGTCAAGGAAAGTGTGGAAATGCTTAAATAGCTGACTGGGAAAATGTAGAGCTGTATTCAGCTGAACGCTGCCAACACACATATACTTCCCAAGGAAATAACCTCTCTGCCTCTTCACGGATGATTCAATAGAGTAAAACTTGACTTAATAGGAAGTTTTGGGGAAGCAGGGAAAGTGGCAACTATGGGAATTGTCATGCAAAAATTCCATGTTAACAAATGGGGGAACTATACTGGGAAAACTACTGTTGTGTTTCTCAGCTTACTATATGCTACTTTACATGTGTGTATTATCAAAAATAATTAATCCTTGGTACTCTTTAGTATCATGGTAATGAGTTAAGATTTGTGAATGACACTAACCTTTTCCAAATTATATAGTGGTTGCATTCAGAAAAATCTCTGCACTGCCCTAGAAACAGTGGGGCCAGACTCTTTCAGCTGTACTGATCTGTATCCAAATTCATTTATTTAACAGGGTTTAGTAACGTTCCTCCTGATTTGCACAGTGGTGTAACTTGAAACATGACTTACATGAATTAAGTTGCAGATCTAGAGAGAACTCTTGTAATGTTTACACACCTGTCTAAACATCAAACTTGTGTAGTTAAGCAAGGTTTGCATAGTTAACAGCTGTTGCTTTAGGAAAAGCCAGTTTGTTGTTTGGTTTCCTGCATGTGCTTGCCTCCTCCTGCTGCCACAACCTGTTCTGTGAGCTGTAGACCTGGTGTTCTTGGAGTTGGGTACCAGGCACTTCTTTGAAGATAAGATGGCTCTGATTCAGGCTGGTCAGAGGGCTAACCTGTGCAAATATTTATTGTTAGTGACCAAAATTGTGCTATGAATGAGCTGCCTGAATTTTCTACCTGTTCACCTGTAGATTTTGACTTCTTTCTGAGCTTTGATTATCCTGAAGTCATCTACAATGCATCTATCTGTTGGGAGGGAGCACAAAGCTTTTTTTATTTTTAAGTATTGTATTTGTCCTTTAGAGAGCTGTTCTTCAGAGCCAAATTAATCAAATACTCCTGCCCAGCTTAGAGTATTAGTTAGCTTTTCATAAAAAGCTTTCTTTTTGAATAGTAACATGCACCTTCTTTTTATACTTACACATGATTATTGGTCTGGGTCTGCATAGTAACAGCTGAATGTTCCCCTTTCTAATTAGAACCGTACCTTTTTTCTGTCATGCTACTTAAGCAATAGATGGAGTGACTTCATATTTATTAAGCTCATTCAGAAGAGCCTTTTTGTGTCGGCATTAACACGATCATTAGAGTAAGAATATTGTTTGTGCCAGTTAGCTGTAAAGTTGGTAAATGGTAGAATGTTAATAGATGTTTCAGCTTGATTGCCATCAGAAAAACTCTTGCTCTGATATAGTCCTAGCAATGTGATATCCAGGGGAATACTATTTTGATATAAAAAGCTGTCAACCCTTCATTTCTAATTAGTATTGCTTGGGGAATTCACTTGTAGGGTAGGTCTAAACTATTAACTTGATTAACCCATATTTTTAAAGTCACAAGGTACTTTTGAGACATGTATGTTTAATTATGTTCTTTATTATAGGAAGGTTATTACATGTGGGACCAAGCAAATGTGGCTTAAAACAAAAAAAATACTTAGTTGGAAGAAATGGATAGCACTTCAAGAAAATTTCTCTTCATTTATACAAAAACTGTACATTACATGCTGTAAACCCAGATGCATGTTTTCACTTAGTTGGTGTAATTTATGTTGAAGTATGACCACCTGCAACTTCTGTAAAATATCACATTGAGTGTTTTAATACATGATTCTGCTGAGCAGTAGTAGCAATAGGAAGTACATAGGCTATAATACTAGAAATTTTGCTGTGGTGCTGTCATTTTGCCTTTTTTAGAGATCCAGTTAAAGTAATAACTGATCTGCATCAAACCCAGTGGGGGTTTGTAATTGCTTGAATATGAAACTAGGTGAAATTGAAATATAACTACCACAGTCTAATAAGATGGGATCTTAATTGTTATTTAATTAATCATTTTGTTTAACTTGCCCCACTGGTTCTACTCTAGTGACCAAAATAAGAGTTTTGTGTAACAGATTGGTGCCACATTGTCCTTTGTTACGGCTTGGTTCTGGAACATACATCAGTATATCATTAAATGGGGATGGGGAAGAAGAGAGGGAAGAGAAAATGGCTGAAGCAAACAAATGGTCTTGGAGAATGCTGTTCTCTAATCTTGTATGTACAAAGATAAGAGAACCCCACTGAACTTAATTGCGAGTGGGTCAAGGTTGTAGTAAGAGTTTTATCCATAGCAGTCAATTGTGAAAGGCAGATCATGTACATAAAGCATTTGATTGTACTAGTCCTTCATGATTTGTGAACAGTAATGCCGTGGATTTCAATTGATCTGGAAGGCTTATTGGTGGCAGAGAACAAGAAAAGCATTTTGCATAGAGGACCAGCCTTAATGCAAAGGTGCTCTTGACACTTCTAGGAAACATCAATAAAACAGCATCTTGCCTGTGTTTGAGGAATTGTTACTAGTATTTCAGGAAACAATTTTCTTTTCTTTTGAAAGGATTATCTTAGGGTTCTCAATTCTTTGGAAATACAAGCTGCCTTAAACAACAACAATAAAACCCCAAGCACAACAAGAACAGCCCTTCCCCCCCGCCCCCCCCCCAACCCAACACCAAACTAAAAAAACCCAGATAAAATGATACCCCAAAACACAAATAACTCCTGTCACAGGTTGTCTGGCTCTTGCAGAGCTCATGTTTGGTGTCTGGGGGAAGACACCTGAACTACAGCTGCAAGCACATGGCTCTTAAAACTCAAACTCTGATGACCAGTAGTTAACAGTGAGGGAAGGTACTGTGCTAATTTGGTGGAGGAAAGTAAGATAGAGTTGCTCTTCTTACTCTACAAATATTCTCCCCCCCCCCCCCCCATGTGTAATGGAACACTACATGCTGTTAGATAGACTCAGTCTCTCAATACAGCTCAGACAGTGCAAGGAAACTCACGCTGCAGAACCTATGTCAAGAAGGCATATAGGTTACTGGGTTGTAACTAATGTGTTCAGTGAGCAAGGACTTGCACATGAAGTCTTCATTTCTTTTAGGTTATTTTTGGTAACTTGGCAACATGGGGGTGGCTTACAGAAATTTCAAAATTGAATGGCTAAATCTTTTTGTCATCTTGGATGCTTTTTTCCTGAAGTTGTACTCATGTCCATCATGGGTTTGATGTGAGGAGACAAGAAATTACACAGGTGGTTGAGGCTAGTTAGTGCAGTATACTTTAGTTTTAAGATAGAAGAAATAGTAATATAACTGCTCAGGGAAAATAGCCAGGAAAGATTAATCTGAACAAGTGTGCATTGTTGTTTTGTAGGATTATTCATAACTGAGTGTAGAGTGGTTCTGAACTGGTAAATGAGGCATTTTAAAAATATCACTGCAGAATTTCTAACTTCTACTATGTTCTCTGCCTCCCCCCAGCACTTAAATCTGTTTTGATAAGGCGTAAGCACTTGATCACGTGCTTGGAACTGAGGTAAAAGGTTGCCTGTTCATGGTGCTGAAGTTTGGATGGATAGTAAATTATCTGGTGGTTTATCCAGTAATAAAGGTACCAGTGATTAAAGCGGGACTGTCAGCCTTCTGGGTCTCCGTGATACCTCTTTTGTTCTGTACAGCTCTTCCTCATAACACAAGCAACTTACTCCTTCTATGTTCTATATTTGTCTTTACTGTGTGATCTTTCTAACACTGGCTTTTAGAAGCCTACTTGAAACTTTTTGGTCATAATCCCTTTATGATTTTCCAATGTAGTACTAAAATAAAAATCTTCTAACCTGCAGCACAGCCAAGTACAGCGTGGTGACATTTCTACCTCGATTCCTGTATGAGCAGATAAGAAAAGCTGCAAATGCATTCTTTCTCTTCATTGCCTTACTGCAGGTACTGTTTTATTGGTTTGCCTTGATTGTAAAATGAAATTGTAATGCTTAACTGCAAAGAAATTCTTAGACATTTTAATAGTAATATTAATGAGGTACGTACTTTATAACTGAAATTAGAAGGCAGCTTAGAGACTTTTTCCAATGTAGTTTGTAAAATCAAGCTACTTTTATTCTTAATAAGTAAAAACAAGAAGTAGTATTGTAAAATATGGAGCTATTGACCATACTGGAAAAGCATTTGTGGATTCTTGTGAAACTGCTGACTGTTTAGATAGTTCAGATGATCACTGCTTCCAGTTGAATTACATCGGTTGAATGCTTTTCTTGTGAAGAGAGGAGAAATAGAATAAAAGGCATGTACAACAACTTTATCTTCTAATTTTATGGTGGTAGTTTTTTCAAATCTGTTGAAAGCTTGGGCTAGTTTGCCCACTGAAATTGGATGTTAGTCAGGCACAAATTGGGAAGTTCTGCGTTCTCTCTTCTGAGAGCTTTACATCAAGTTCTAAATTAGCTAATTTTAAACACATATAAAATGGATATCTCTTCTCTCTGTTCACAGCAAATTCCAGATGTCTCTCCAACAGGAAGATATACCACCCTGGTGCCATTGCTATTTATTTTAACAATTGCTGGCATCAAAGAAATAATAGAAGACTATGTGAGTATGATTATGAGGAAGGCTGTGCTAAAGACAATGATTCAAAAAGCCACAAAATGCCACAAAGCTATGCATCTCTGAAGTCTATTGAGTTATTGCTTAACAGCAGCAAAATATCCTTTTGACTTTCAAAGCTCTGAACTTGACTAGAATTTCTGTAGCACACTGGGATAAATTAAGCATTTTCATTACAGATGGTGAACAAGGTAACAATGGAAGTCAGGATGCTTGTTTCTACCTCTTCAAACTTGTTTATTCATACTTCTGTGAGAAATGCCTGGCTAGAAAGTCACTGTAGAGTCCTGACAGTGGCTTTTTTAATTGGTCTTGAAAATGGGCAGAGGGAAAAGCAACTTTAGCATAGAACAAACTGTTTTGGGGAAATTCTCACTAACTTACTTGGATATTGTTGATAATAAAGAGGTCTTCCTGTTTTGCAAATTTCTGATGAATGAAATAATTTATAAATGTCTAAACAAACAGCACATGGCTTGTATAATGCACCTGTCATATAGGTATACTGTTACTCTTTGTTCTTGTTTTTCTTCCAAAAACCAGTTTTGCAGACTTAATTTTTTTGCTGTTGATCCAGGCTTGAGCCTGACTTCCAACATGGAGACTGTCACTTTGAAGTTTAATTATATTCTCTTACAAATCATTTGGATTTAGATGATTTATGTGGCTTTTCAAAAAAAAAAAAGGAAAGAAAAAAACAAACGAAAAACCCAAAAAACACCGAAACAAAACCAAACATAAAGGCAAAAATGACCTAATGTATCATCTTGCAGTTTGTCATGTTTCTAGCTCTAATGGTTTTAGAATCTGTAATAAAGTGTAATGAAATGTTTTGTTTCCTTGCAGAAAAGGCATAAAGCAGACAGTGCAGTGAATAAAAAGAAAACAATAGGTAAGATTAAACAATCTTTAACTTAAAGTGCAAATAGTGAATACCAGCACACTTACTTTTGGACAATTCTATTGCTTAAACAGTCATGGCTGTGGGGAATGCATGTGTTTTTGGACTAGGTAGTTACTGGTATGTTAGGAATCTACTTCAAATGTTTTAGACTGATGCTGGTAGTGTGACATGCAGGGGCGAAGCATGGGGGTGACTGTTAGAATTTATAAGTTGGTGTAATTTCAAGGCTGTCCGAAGTTATACAGTTCTTGGCTCCTCCAAGAAAACCAAGCAATTTTCTGCCCTGCCAAACTCTATCCTGATTATTCTTGAAAAACAAACAAAAAACCCCAAACAAACAAAAAACCCACACAATAAAAAAAAACCCCACAAAACAAACAAGCACCCTGCCCCACCAAAAAAAATTCAAACAAACAAACTCCAACAACCCTTGAAACACTAAAAGTTGGTGTCAAAGAAATTTTAAGTCATTTTTGTAAATGCTGCTGCCCTTAAAATATAGTAAGAGCTCTGGGGATTTTGTGGATTTGCTTTCCTGAAGTGTCTCTGAAAGAGAATTTAACACTTATATCCTCTGAATGCCTACATGTATCCCTAATGTATTGATGCTACTTGGCACTGAATACATGAAGACATAATTTTTGTTTTCTTCATCTCCCTTAAATGAAAACCTGTGCAGAAAACATGAGTTTATTAATGGTCAGCCCTATGGTCAGTCCATGCTGCAGTCATGGCATCTGCGTGATGCTGTGTTGGACAGCTCCTTTGCTGTTCCTCTGTGGTGATCTGCAGATGAAATGGAAAACACAGGGACTTGAGCCTTTGAGTAGAGCCCCTTCCTCCCAAACATGTTTAGCTTAAGTGTCAAGAAGCTAGAGGAACACTTAAAGGAACATGGAGAACTGAACAACCTGCTAGCTCTGTGCTTCATTTAACAGGCACACTCACTGTTTTCAGTGAGTTGTTTTTCCTTCATGCCTGAGAAGTTGACCATTGAGATTGTGTGTTAATGAACATCAAAAAGCATTGCTTTACCAATTCTTCAAGGTAATTTCTCTACAAGAGTCTGGGAAGATATTTCAAGTGCAAGAACACTGTATTTATTAGTCATGAGAAATCAGCAATTAACTGGCTGTAGCACAACAGACCTTGTTATAGGTAATATGAAAGGCTGCTCTTTCAAAGGTTGCACAGGCAGTTCCAATTCATTTGTAGTTAGAGGGCATGTGCTAACAGACACTTCAAGGGAATTGTAGAGAGACAACCTTAAAGAACACAAGGCATTCTTATGGAGCTAAGTGGGATTTAGCACTTGAAAAGTTATTTTAGCTCAAGCTTTATTTTTTACACTTGAATATCTAAATACAGTTTTCAAAATGATACTTAAAACTGTATCCTCGTATTTCTTAAGAGGAAGGCTAAATAGGCTCATTCTTGAGATGTGTGTTACGGGAATAAAAAGCTAATTTATGTTCAAGGTGGGTTTAAGATGAATGAAATTTATGTTCTGTATGTGCCTTTAGGTTCCTCTTACAGCTGAGTGAGGTCTAGTCAATGCAATCAGTACAGACAGCAATTCAACTCACTCAAAAGTAGACATCTACCGGCTGCTTAGCTGTATTCTGAACTACACTGGCTGCAGTGACCAGATGCTTTCTTCAGTAACATTCGTGTAGACTTTGCATTTATCTCCACATTTAGTTTTATGAGCAGTAGTGTATCTTCAAAGCCCATTTACTGTATTAAATTTCCCATTGAAAAGATTGATTTGCTTTGCAGAGTGGCTTTGGTATGTAGGAATTAAATTCTCTTTGGAGGAAACTAAATGGAAAATTCTCTTCCAGGTGAGCACTGTACATCTTCATTAGGAGCTGGAACGTGTTAGGCTCTGAGCCAGTGTTTCATGTCTTAGACGGCTTTACATGGTGTATGTGGAGATGACATTGAATCTAGGGACCAGACTAAATATAATCCCAAGTGAAGTCCCTGAGCAACATATTGCACAGATGTAGAGAGCTCAGTAATAACTCTTGAGGTATTGATCCTCTCATTGTCAAATTGTAGAATAAGCCATGAGCTTTTAATATTCTCTGGGATGCCCTCAAAGACGAGCACTGGGTTAGCAAACTATTGCATAAGACTGATGGGAGATGCTTGCTCTTCAGGAGCAGCACTTCAAATAGCCTTGCACACCTAGGTATGAGTGACAGCATTAAGTCCTAGATCTGGAACATCAATGCACTGTTTTTTAGTCTTAGGAGGTTTATATTGAAACTTTATTTTTGAGTAGGAACAGTCCTTTTAGGTACTTGTTCTTTGTTACTTTAACCAAATACCTTTTGACAATGAATATTTCGTCAATTTTACCCTCCTATAAATATTCTAGAATCTAGAGAAGACTTTTATAGGTGTACTGCAAAGGACAGAAAACTGGGTTAAGCAGAGTAGAAGGTGCAAAATTGCAACCCCAAAATTTCTGAACTGTTTTATGTCTAATGGAAACTTCCTCTTTAGATTGTGGGGTTATAAGTTTACTGAAGCAAAATTTTTTTTTTTAATTTGCTTGACTAATTTTATTAGTTACATTTATTTCAGTAAGCATGAAAGATAAGTGGTTTTCTTAAGTAAATTGTGTACAAGACCAAGCTCATGGCACTTGAAGCTATGAGATATCTTCATTGCATGTGGATGTACAACAATGTGAAATATTTGCTGAAACATCTCCAGAATTTTCTGGTGGAATAGGGAGCTGTTTAAAGCAAGGTACAGGAGATGTTAAGTGTTACAATTCCTCTCTGAGGGTTTGGGTTTTGAGTCAAGGCCACAGGTATGTGGCTTTTTCACTTGAGATTCTGGGCTCAGGTTTTCTCCTGTGTTCTGAACTAAGCAGAGCTCAATCAAGCACAGCTTAGAAGAGGGAAAGAAGAGGTGCAACAAAATTGTTATTCCCCTAAATTGCAGCTTGTTTGGGTGGAAGCTCAGCAGTTTAGACGCATCAGGAATGCTTCTGTTGCTACCCACCCATTTTTTGTTAAATAGCTTACTTCACTGTGATCCATCCACTGTAGTATTAAATCCCAAGATTCAGTGCTCCAAAGTGTGTGACCTGGATACAGGCATCAAGATGTGGCTTTCTTGTACTCGATTTGGTCTGACAAATCTTGCTTTCCTGTTTGGGGAGTGCCCTAACCTGAGTAGGATGGCTGAGGCTGTATTCAGCAGAATTGTATCTTCTGGGAATTTGGTATGATTTTCAAATGAGCTATGTATGTCAATTGCGTAGAACTGAAGAGAAAATTTATTTCAAGTAGGGGGCTGGCCCCTTCAACTTTCATGTGTTGCACACTACACTTTTTGAACGTCTTTAACAACTGGCCGCAGCTGCTTTCAGTGAAAGGTTTGAGTTTGTCTAGGTGTACTCAGTGTGCTCAGACCTGGACTGGATTTGGTTGCTTAGCCATGATTGGGCATAAATTTTTGACCTTGCTGTTTAGGCTAGGGTAGTATTAAGTATGTGTGGAAGCATCTAGAGGAGCTTCCATGGGTGGAAAAGCATGTTCCAGAGTAGATGACCAATGAATGTGTTAAGACAGCAGTATAGGACTTGGGCACTACAGAAGCCAAAGCCTGTTTCAGTACCTTGTTTCCTTTTTTTGTTTCAATGTGAGCTTAGGATTCTCCTTCTGCCGAAGCTGAGCTTTGCTTTTTGGTGGGAATTAGAGCCTTCTTGACAGTTAGGCCTCAGCCCTATAAGGGGAACTTACATGGTAGTGAGATTGCATGTGTCAGAGTCAAAACATAATGAATAAAATGCAAGGAAAAAGATGAGAAGTGAAAATTCTGTGGTTAAGTCATACATACAGTAAAGATGCTTCCTGGTATTGATTGACAGTGGGCAATAATGCCCTTTGTTTTAAGGAAGGTCACTTCACAAAGAAGTAACAACACCGCCCATCTTTGCGTTAGTACGAAATGATGCCAAGGAGAGATCAGGCCACCAACTGGTGTCGAGCAGGTGATGAAAAAGATATAAATACTAAGGGCATATTCTTCCTCAGAAGATGCACGTGCTTACAGCTGTGGACAAAAGTGTGGTCCTAGCTTCTGAAAAGTACTTTTCTGATGTGTGTGTCAGTTCTCATTCTGGTTTATGTTCACTACTGCTGATACAGTTGTTTTGAAATGTGTCCAAATCTTTAGTATTTATTCTAATGTAACTTTAAACTTTCTTTCCAGTTCTAAGAAATGGCATGTGGCAGAACATTATGTGGAAAGAGGTAAATAAAACTGCAGATGGGAGGGAATGGAAGAAAGTGTTCAAGAATTACTTTTGCTGGAATAAATTCAGAGGCCTAGAGTTAATGTACATTATGTGAGAATTCCCTGTGACTTGGGGTGGGAGGGATCCTTTCTGTTGCAATAGTGAAAATTGCCCTGAGCAGGGCACCTGAGTACCCATCTTTAAATCCTAGTACTATGTTTCTGTCAAATGCTAATTAACTGTTGTAAGTGTTCCTGCTTGAACAGTTAATATACTCCAGGGTATAAACAGTACTTTGCTTTCAGTCCACATCTAGAAGAGTAACTTTCACTGCAAGGCTGTACCTCCCCTGAAAGTTGAGCAGAGACTTATTTTGCTATCTGTGCTAAAAAGTTCTTAGATTTTGAGGCTAATCAGTAAGCTGTTTGCTCAAGTAAAGAACACAAGCCCTGCTGCTGCCTCAGGCACTCAGGACCCATGTTTTGTGAAGCTCTGTGCCAGGACCTGGTGAGCTTTATTTCTAGAACTTGCTGAAATTCCTCAGGATGTATTGATCTAATTGTGGCTCTTAATGCCTTTTTAAGGACAAAATCAGCCCTGTTAACTAATAAATGAGGAAAAGTACACCCTTTTAAAACCTCTGGGAAATGAGACCCACCTCAAGAGACCTAAAAGCGATTCTGCTGAAGTGTTAAGCTATAGTAGAAACTTAAGGTTGCCAGGGATTCTGATGGCTAATGCTGTTCCATGTCCTATTTGTAATGAGGACACCGAATTGAAAGATATTTAAAGCTGAGCCCGGAATCTGGTTTTCTTATATCCTTAAGCACTTTTTGAGTTGGTCTGTGTCTGCATCTGCATATTGTCCAGGCTTGCATTTACTGTTAGGGAATAACAGTTCTGTACTATCCACCTGGTTTACTTTAAGGCAGACTTCTGATCTTCTTTGTGCTGAAATTGGTAGGGAATTTGTTTTCAGTGGGATCAGAGTATGAATCTGCCTGTTCAAACATGCCGTCTGTTTCAATTTTTATAAATTAATGTGTTAAAAATATTTTAAGCCTATTTCAGACTCTTGGGAGTGCATTGGTGCTAAGCAGTCTGATACTTACCAGGCAAGCCTGGCTTACTGTTTTGAGAGTGCTACTTGGTCTTTCTGAGAATGAAAGTCCCATGGTTGTGTGACTTCCATTAAAGGTGCCAGAAACTCTTAGGTCTTCAGTATTACAGAAATTAGGATTTTGCACATTTCAAGTGACTGTACATCAGGGAAGAACTGGTTGATACTATCTGTACAGACAATACTCCTTGCTAGTGACTACTACAAGTAGTGCATCTAAAGAGGGCTAAGGGAAAATGATAGTGATGACTGGGTAGGTAAGTAATATGGAGAAGGAATAGGACAAACTCCTGATATTGGAGGAAGGTATAGTTTAAAGATAACTTTTTTATTAGAAAAAAAAATTCTGTAGGTTAAATAAGACTAAAGGGAAAAAATCCTCAAATTTGGATAATGGCAGGATTATAGAAAAATTATTTTTACTAAATATAAGCCACAGAAGTTCACACTTTCCAATTGAGTATATCTTTTTTTTTTCTATAGAGAATTGTTTACTTTGCATTCAGAAAAGGGAAGGCTTTGATAGTTCCAAACTTGCAGTGAAAAGTACTCTGACTTTCAGAAGTACTGTCTCTAGCTGTTCTGTGCATGATGCTGTTCTTTTGACTGGGTGAAAGAAAATAACAAACTAACATTCCAGACAAGCGAACTGTTTGTTTTTCTCTTCCATGCTACTGTACTCCTGCCCCTGACTCAACAGGTAGCAGTAGGAGATATTGTGAAGGTCACCAATGGGCAACATCTTCCAGCAGATATGATCATTATATCTTCCAGGTATCCTGAATGGGTGTGGAAATGATGTGTCTGATGAACTGAGGTGCAGAGGATTCTGAACTCTGTATTTGCTATTAATAAAAACAGACATCAGATGGCACTAATTCTCCACATCTAAATTTTAACTATGTCAAAGTAATGCTTTACTAGGCAATGATTCGTGTATCATTATAGATAGGTTCTTAAGAAAGAAGGCTTCTTTAGGACTTCATAGTATTATGTACCTGTAATTCATGAAGTGTATCACTGAGTTTGTTGGAAGACTGAAGGTCTGTTAGACAAGCTTCATGCAGTCAGTTGCTCTGTGACCTTCTGAGGATCCCTCCATTTAACTAAGGAAGCTTCAAGTTTTCTTCCAATTAATTCCACTAAATTTCCAGCATATTTTTCTGCCCCTCAGGAAAGATTTGTCTTTCAAACAGTAATTCTAAAAGGGTAGCACAGCTGGCATCTAATAAATAGCCTGCAAAATAGCTTTTGGGGTTCATTTGTTTACTCCTTGTCTTTGATGCAGTGCACGTATAGCCCATCCCTCACGTGGTAGCAACAGCAAATGTTGAATACTGTTAATTTTCCTTTGTGAAATATGGGACAACTTGTTTATACCCATGTACTGGCTAACAAAGCTTGGTTGCTAGTTCCTAAAAGCATTTGAGTGGTACTTGGCTGCTAATCTAGATCCTATATGGTATTGAACAACATGAGGCCAAATCAAGACCATTTCTACTTAGACAGATATTTAAATGAGATGACAGTGCAGTTTGGGTTCTTGAACATGCTTTTTTTCTAATGATCAAACCTTATGACACCTTGCTTGTCTTCATAATTTCCTTCTGTCCACATGCTTTTCAACAGTGACTGCAGGTTGCTTTGGTCTCCAGGTCACAATTCTCTTAGATGACCCAATTTCTAAGGGAACTTGTTTTCGAAGCTACTGCGTTTTCTCCTCCATCCTTCTTGTCTGTGCCATTCTTGGGAGCTTTCATTTTTTTTGAAAGCTGTATGGGGAAGCTCAGTCTTTTTGAACTGTCACATGATCAAGGATAGAGTGATATCTTCATTTGATGATATACAATATTGTATTTTTTTTTTAAACAAACCCCAAATTTTAAATAAGCAGTTGTCAACCTTAATATGCACTTAGTTAGGCTACACGTTGACATCAATAACTTGTTGTTTCAGCACAGAGGAATATTTGTTCTACTTGCGAATTTCTCATCTAATGTATTATACTACAAAACCTTCTGATTTATTTCTTAACTTTCACGGGTCAGCTTTTTTACATTATTCTACTAACCCACTGTCATTGATAATCACATAATAACTAGAGAATTTAACTTGAAGTATGTTGATTTGGGAGAAGCTTTGCTTGAAATAAATAGCAATTTCAATGGTAGTTCTGCTTTACAATTGGTATTATTCTCATGATTCTTTTAAATGACAGTACTAAATGTCCTCAGTTCACCAGAAGGCTTTGCATGCTCTGAACGGGTGGGGTCTTTTGCTTGCATGTGTTAATTTTCTGTCTGAGCTGACTGTCAGAGGCACAATAAACAGTTGTTTTTATCTTGACTCTGTTTTCCCACATAAAATAAAGGTGACGCAAAATGAATTTTAGAAAATAAATTTACATGAAGGAAAAAAAAAATTTGAATCCAAACACAACTTTGTATGGAAATACTTCCACATTTCTGTGGAAATGAGGGGAATTGTCTTGCAAGAGGTCTCCCTCCTGAGTTAACAACTTCAGTTGTAGTAGATAAGGTGTTTGTGACAGAAGTAAAATGGGAATCAAGCTGGACTTAATCTGTGGCATTCTTTGGTTCAGATTCAGGAGGAGACATATAGGAGGAGACAAAGACCAGNCCCCCCCCCGATTAGCAGTGACTTCAGATGTACCTCCTCAAGTCCCTCAACTTTAAGGTGATCTTGTGGCCGTGACCTTTTTGTGAGCGCAGTTCACAGATGGAACTCAATAGCAGAGAGCACTACCTTCTTCATTCAAGCACATCCCCTTTTTTACACTGTTCAATACTTCTGTATTTTATCTATAGCTCTTCCAATCTGAAGTGATTTTATGGATTGCAATGTAAAATAGTCCACTTCAGGCATCTAAATTTATCATGACTTGTTAAATTCTTATTAACCTTCTCATTTAGACTTGTCTTTCTCTATAATTTGTTGTATGAGAGTGTGCATATCCAAAGACATCTCTGTAAAATGTGTACTTTCAGCTGGTTCTTTCATGGTCATATACCACCAATATGTATTTTTGTTTTCTGTAGTNAATGTCCTCAGTTCACCAGAAGGCTTTGCATGCTCTGAACGGGTGGGGTCTTTTGCTTGCATGTGTTAATTTTCTGTCTGAGCTGACTGTCAGAGGCACAATAAACAGTTGTTTTTATCTTGACTCTGTTTTCCCACATAAAATAAAGGTGACACAAAATGAATTTTAGAAAATAAATTTACATGAAGGAAAAAAAAAATTTGAATCCAAACACAACTTTGTATGGAAATACTTCCACATTTCTGTGGAAATGAGGGGAATTGTCTTGCAAGAGGTCTCCCTCCTGAGTTAACAACTTCAGTTGTAGTAGATAAGGTGTTTGTGACAGAAGTAAAATGGGAATCAAGCTGGACTTAATCTGTGGCATTCTTTGGTTCAGATTCAGGAGGAGACATATAGGAGGAGACAAAGACCAGACTCTGAACCCTTTTTTTTTTTGTCAGAAAAATTTTCCGGAGAGAAAAATCTAGCTTCTTACTGTGTTAAAAATGTACCTGTCTGTTTATTAACAATTTTTGTCCTAAGGAGCCTTTATTACTGACTTTTCTGCTGATTAAGTACACTTGCTGTTAAAGCAGTTGGTAACTTTGGAAAAGAAATAGCAACATCTCAAGAGTATGAAAAGTGATATGCTGAAGAAACATATGTTTGGGTCCAGATGGGAAACTGATATTGCTTAGAAGCCTGAGAAGACAGTCAGGAAGAACAGTTTTGGTGGTGCCATACAGAGGTTTTAAATTTTAAGGGGCATGTCAGGGAAAAAATCAATGATAGAAGTACCCTTTCTTACCACAGGTGCTACCTATGTAGAGTTCCTCCATGTTAGATGTAGATAAGACCTTGACTAATGGAAAATTCACAGTTCTNAAGACATCTCTGTAAAATGTGTACTTTCAGCTGGTTCTTTCATGGTCATATACCACCAATATGTATTTTTGTTTTCTGTAGTGTATTGAGGTTTATTGTGGACCATTTTAGTGCAAAAGTAGTGTACAAAAGGTACTGAGTTTTAATATTGAAAATCTTATGCTCCTTACAGTGAACCACAAGCCATGTGCTATATTGAAACAGCTAATCTAGATGGGGAGACGAATCTTAAAATACGACAGGTAAAACAAACTGAATTTCACTTTTTTTTTACATTTAGGTATCTAATATTAGCTACAAAGCAGAGTCTAGCTTGCATAACAACAATACAAATACTCTTTTTTTTTTTCCTTAAAAAAAAAAAGGCATATCTCCTTCCACGTGGCTGTATCCTTCTTGTCTACAGATACAAACCCAAGCAATAATGCTTCATGTGCAACTGTAAGGAACTAATCTGGAGGAAGTATTATAAGCCCACAAAGGCAAATCAAGTAGACCTTGTCTGTGTTTTGCTGAAGGTCCAGTAAATGGAATTGAAGTGCTGTATTTAAAAAAAAAAA
>VZTQ01003822.1:78216-102068 GCA_013400755.1 Pelecanoides urinatrix | reverse complement strand
AAAAACACTAAAAAAAAAAACCCCACCAAGGAAAAAAAAAAGCTGCTGTACTTGTGATAAGAGCTGTAGTTTCCGCTGTCACAAGTGCCAATCTGTCTGTTGCTTCTGCCTCTGTGGAGTGCTCAAAAGGATCTTTTATATATTTAAGTTAACTTGTTCTCTCTTTGTGGCAAGTAGTTGAATTTATTTGGATGTTTCTAGTTTTGTTGAAGAAAGATTGTTGATTATGGTGTTTAGAAATAGTTCAGAATCTTTGCCCTCTTTCATTACAAAAAAATGAATTTGAATTAGGATTTTGGAATACAGATGACTTGTTTTCAAAAAGCTGTACACTTGCTACTTGTTTACTACTTTTGTAGAAATGTGGTTTACTGTTCTGGGTGAGCCCAACAGATCAGTTTTTGAGTTCTGGTCAGATTTTAAGAAACATGCTTAAAATACAAAAGTAAGATTGTGGGGCCTTTTAAGGCCTTGTTCTGGCTTGCAGTGCTGCAGTCAAAATCGGGCAAAAGAAACACTAAATGGATCAACCATGTGGAGGTGTTCATAGATAGATGAAAAGCAATGGAATGTTGTATGTGCACTCTGTGATGGAGTTGCGATATGTTAAGTTAGTTGCATGATAGGTTGATAAGTAACCTTGAGTAGGATCAGAGCATAATGGTTGCAGTGACCCAGGAGAGACTACACTTAAGAGTGATTATATTTAGCAGCAGTAACACATCAGCAGAGCTATATGTGCAGAGTAAAGCCAGGCCTGTTTATACTGCTTGTCCCCTACTTCCTCCTGCACGTGTGCAACTTTGTTTTTTTTTTTTTTTGTTGGTGAGACTTCCCTCTTGGTTACAGAGGGATTATGTAGGTAATATAACACTCTTGTGTAGAGGGATTTAAACTGATCCTATATAAGCAGGATCATATGTGTCCATAAGGAATCTTCCTTGCAGGAAAGAGTTATGGAATACCTATTAAAAAAGACAAAACAAAAAACCCAAAACAAGACAAAAAAACCCTACCAACAAACTTGACAGAGAACCTCCACGCATTTAATTACATTTGGTATCTCAGATGTTGGAAGAAAGCACCATTTTCCTAGGTTGCCTTCTAATAACAATTTTTTACAAGAGTCTCCTTTGAATTGGTCTCTGCAGGGATTGTCTCAAACTGCTAGTCTCCAGTCAAGAGAAGAACTGATGAAAGTATCTGGAAGGATAGAATGTGAAGGACCCAACCGTCATCTTTACGACTTCACTGGAAACTTGCGCTTAGATGGTCAAAGGTATTGACTTGGCAGCAAAGCCATAAATTCATTTGGTTGGGAAAAATGCCTCCTCTGTGCTTTTAGTCTGCAACACTGAGCGTATGCATGTTTTCGCTGCCAAGAAGAGGATAATAATTAACAGTTGTCAATCACAGCATCTGCCAGTATAAGATAACATAGGTCTGTCTTCCTATGGAGACTTTTGCTTGTTATGGGAGAGTTGGTTTCTTTGGAATCATAGTGGGTTTTTTATCAAAAGTAACATCTAAAGAGGTGGAAGAGTGAGGGAAATCGTTGGGGTTTTTAGGGCCTTCTTGTTACAGGAGGTAACACAGAGGAAATGGGAAACCTTTGCATGAAAACTGGAGCCGAAAGCTGCACCAGGTTCAGATCTATAGGAAAAAAAAAGATCTCAGAATCTGGAGTCTTTATCAGTGTGATTTTTGTTCTGATGCAACTCTTGGAAGAAAGGAACCTAGTTTAAGTACTGGGATTAAAAGAATTCGAAAGGTTGGTAGGAACGTACAGGTATCATCTTGCAATACCTGTTTTCCTGCACAAAAACTATTCCTTGGGCAATTTAGCTGAATAGTGACAGATGCAAGAATAGAAGAAGGTCATTTCCATCCCACTTGAAAATCACATGGGCAATACAGTTTTCCCAAAATGTTTGTTTAATGGCATATATGAGGTTATAGTGTGCTTGGAATGGATGGTCTGCGTTGCAAGTGTGATGCTTCTCTCTCCTTGATGCGAGAGAACATATTAGCTAACGTAAAGTGCAGAGTAGGCTTATGCCTGCTGTGTAGGTTCGCAAGTATTGGGTAACTAGAACAGCTCCCTTGTATCATCTTCACCCTACTGTGCTTTAGCAGGAATTAAACTTACACAGGTTTCAGTGCTCTCTTAACTTGTAAATTCATTATTTTAATTTGCTCCTTTTGTGGTTTGTTGGTTTTTTGTTTTTGTTTTTTTTTTTTGAGGCGGAAGAGGAAAGGAGAATTGCTTTCCTAAAGTGTTATGAAGAATTGAAAAACACATGTACTTCTTGCTTTGCAGCTCAGTTCCTGTTGGTCCAGACCAGATCTTGCTAAGAGGTGCACAACTGAGAAACACTCAGTGGGTCTTGGGTATTGTTGTGTATACAGGACATGATACAAAACTCATGCAGGTAAAGAGATCTAGAGCATGTTCTGATAGAAGCTGGTAATCTTTCCTATATTTTATTTGTCTTTTGGACTGAGTTATGAAATGATTTGACTCATTGTAGCTGTTTAAGACCTGGAGGCTTTGAGGAATACAAGCATATTGTTGTCCTTGAGGTTGCATGTGCACGTGTTAAACACTTATTGAGGTATTTGTCTCAAAACACTTCAATATGTAAGCAAAACTATTTTATCTTAATTTATCTGGTAGCTGGACAATATTTAAAACTGAGGTTTATCATCTGAGGAGGTGGTAATGACCACCTACAATTTTAGCACTTTGAGATAATTAGGTTAAGACTACAGTCTCTGTATTGCCTTCATGGCAGGGAGTGCCTGGAGGGACCAGCAACATGTATATGTTGCTTACCTCTGCTGACTGTCAGTGGGATGGACAGACAGGAGATGAACGTTCTAGGTTTTTAGAACTGAATGGTTCTCTTACTCCACTATCCTGTCAGTTTTGGAGTCATCAGAAGTATTGGCTTCTGTTACTACCTTGTTGAGCTTTGCATACAATATTGAGCTAAATACAGTTGAAGTAGCAAGTTTTATAATGGACCTTAAAAATAAAGATTGAATTTGCCTCTGCAATTCCTTCTTGTATAAGCCATTGTCAGACTTTTGGTTTTTTTCCCCTGCTGCTGTTCAGAATTCAACCAAAGCACCTCTGAAGAGATCAAATGTGGAGAAAGTGACCAACATGCAGATCCTGGTTTTGTTCTGTATTCTCCTAGTGATGGCCCTTGTGAGTTCTGTAGGTGCCTTATTATGGAATAGAACACATGGTGAAGTCGTCTGGTACCTTGGCTCCAACAGTGAGTATGCAGGGGTGTATCAGGCTGTAGGGCCAGCCAGGCTCTTAGCTCTGCTAAATGAATGGATAAAATAAGAAACAAAGAAAGAAACACAAGAAATAGAGCCTGTTCCTAGCTTTTGCTGGCCCAACTTTTTTTTTGTTTGTTTTTCTGAGAATGGGCTGGCATAAGTGAACTTGCTGGTGAGGTTTCTGTTAATAAAACCTTCTAAAGATTAGGTAAATATCACTGGGCTACCACCCAGGGAACAGGGAAGAAACAGAAGAGGGGCAAGAGTTATTCTTGGATATTTGGTGTTCAAGTTCTTTCAGCTCTGTGGAGATGCCATGCACAAATCTGTTTTTAGAGCAGGTCATGTACTGCCTTAGGTATCATGTCTGACTGTACCTGACTGCAGGATAGCAGTTATCAGTCTGATGATACTGACTTTGCTTCTGTACATAAGCATAAAGTTAAAGGATTTCTCTAGCTTTTTTCAGTCAGAAATGCTGATCTACTCTCGTTGTAGAGAAAAGTGTTACATGCTAAATGTTACGATTTTGTATTTATTGGATTATGTTTCAGAGTCATTTTGGCTTCTGACTATTATTTTGTAATGAAAAAACTGATTTCTTAGCAAGCTTATTAAGGCGTTTTATTTTATATCATCCATACTTCTTGAATTTATTGGTTCAGCTAAAGATGGGCCTTATGCAAGCACTTAAGGATGAAACAAATTGCTCTCCAGTACACTTCTGACTTGAGGAGGTTACCTTAGCTAGCTATAAAATGTGTTGTTACAAACATCTTGAGGTGCAGATCTGAAAACAATTCTAAAAACTGCAAATAGTTTTTTGCTGGTGATTGCTAAACAGATGGCAAAGGGATTTTTCTGCAGTTTAAGAACTGCAATTGTGATAGTAATGAAAAAATTCATACAGGAAGAGCAGGGAAGTGCCTCATATTTGACTCTGGTTTTTGATAGTTGTCATGTCTTCTAGTAGCGGTATCAGCAACTTTGAAAGTTTCTTTCATACCCTCCCCCTTACTTTTTAATGAGGAAGTTTAAATTTGTGCCTTCCAATGATGAAAGTAATGTTGGAAAAGATGAATGGAACAAACTCTTGAACTTGCGCTAATATAAAACAGGTGTAACCTGTAATAAACTAGGATGACAGAGTAGTCTGTATAGATGCTTTTTTTGTAAATTGAACACACAATTTCTATCACTTTTGTAACTGCCATGCACAGGAAAGACACTTTTTCAGGCTAGGCAGATAGATATTAAACTTCTGTTAAATGTCTAATTTCTATAAAGATTCTATTGTAAAAACCTTTTCCAATATCAAGTGTGCTTCTACTCTTTCTGTAAACTGATCAAAGATACGGAATTCATGTGTGCTCACACTTGGAGGTGCCTAGTCCAAACAACTCTTGCTCTTATCTTCGTTAGGCTTCAGCAACTTTCTCTGGCTTCTGCCTCCTCCTAGTTTGCTCCCCTGCCTTCTTACTAACTTATTTGTAACACTGAAAACTCCTTTGTTTTGGTCTGTGACTCCATTGTGCTGGGTGCTCTGCATGCTGACTGAAGTGCCTTCCTAAGCTTCAAGGAAAGTGAAGAACAGACAAATAGAGAGACTTTGGATGTAAAGAGAAGCTGTGGGTGGCACCATGAACAGGAGTCTTCATCCTGTTCTCTGTGTCTCTGCTGAGCCTTGTCCATTCCTGCCTGTCTATAAATGCCTCTCCTTCCCTTTAGGACCAGTTGTGCTGGCGGATTTATTTGGGCAACTTGCCCAATGTTGTCACCATTAAGAACAGCTCTTCTGCCTAAGCAGGATGCCTTAGTTCATTTACTAGGTGTCTCTTAAAAAGTTACCTCATTCTCTTAGATTTCTTTAGTGTGAATAACTTCTCAAGTCTGCCAATGCTGGTGGATTGTAGAACAAATTTTAGTCTTTTTTTTTTTTTTAAATACTCCACTGAGACAAGTAGGCACTTCTGGAAAGGTAAAGTTATGTTACTAGCGATATTGGTGGCTCTTAATTGGGGCAGTTGACACATCAGATAAATCTCTAAATTTGGGTTATAGTGTGGAATATCATATTTCTCACCATCTTTTTAGCAAAAATTGTTCAGGAAGTGTTCTGTTCTCTAATATATAGCCTCACCAATCTTGCCCTTCACCTGGCATAATATGCTGTATATCCAGGCATGTGTTCTGTGGGTGTTTTATGTATGTACTATCGAAATCAATATTAAGGCCCTTATACTAGGTCTCACACACTTGCTGCTTATTTTAGCACTACTAACTCTGATCAGAACAACTGCAGAAAGATGACTGCCCCTATACTGTACCACTGAGACTTCTGCCTTCTGTCTATTGATGTCTTATGTCTTTTGGTCCACAGAAATGCTGTCTGTCAACTTTGGATACAATCTGCTGACATTTATAATCTTGTACAACAACCTTATTCCAATCAGTCTTCTGGTGACATTGGAGGTTGTCAAGTTTACTCAGGCTCTTTTTATAAATTGGGTAAGTAACAAGAATAAATGTATTAATGTCAGTTTTGGAAAGTGACATTCAAAAAAAAAAAATCCCACCCTGAAATCTTTACCAGGTTTTTCTGATGCAACTTCTGGGAAAAGCAGGGAGAAGTTCAGAGGATTTATTCTGTATTAGTTCTGTGTTCCACAGTAAGTTAAAAGATGCAGTTGTAGGAAGACCCCTGTGCAAATGATCCCTCTTGCATATTTTAGGGTGAAAGAGGTCTCTCAGTTGACTCATGTTCAGTAAATATCTTTTGAAAACTCTTCAGTACCTTATAACTTCTCAGTCACAGCAGAGGGAAAGACTAGACTTGTTTGGAGGCGGGGGGAGAGATTGAGGTGGTGATTTGTTCTGGGGGTGTGTGTTTGTGGTTTTTTTTTTTTTTTTTTTAAAACCCAGAGGCTGGCCTTAAGGTTACCTCTGGTATGAATCATAGTATTTCCGTAAGGGGATGAGTAGGTGGTGCTTCATGCAAGAAAATGGTGATCCCTTTGTTCAGACAAGCTTTGACTTCAAAGTGTGTTTCTGTACAGTTGTGGACCAAAAATACTGTAGTGGTGTCTCTTAAGCTGAACAAAACCAAGATAAATATTTTGTCTTGGTGTGTGTTAATCCTTGAACTTTCAGTAAAGTTCCTCTAAAATACAAGGAAATGAGGTCTAATGTGTCTGTTCTCTGAGCTGCTTATAATGTATTGGAGATGCTTTACTAACTTATCTGAGAAATTGCTTTGGTTCATGTAGTGGCTGTTTTGTTTACCCTCCCAATTAAATATAGTAATAGGAGGAGTTAATTTCAGAGTCACTTAAATTGTCTCTTCAATCATGGATATGGCTAAATTGCATTGTTTTAACTGAAGACCTATGATTAGCATGGCTTAGCGTGGCAAAGCCTGTCAGAACTTCTTCCTACTGCACTAAACTCTTAAACTAGAGATCCAATGAAGAAAATGATAATTACCTATAAATGAATCTGGCTTTTCTCATGTACATGTAGTATGGAGGTATAATTTGGAAAGGAGGCACCCCTATTCAGCCTGGGATGCTGTTAGTCTTTCAAGCCTTCAGAACCTCCACCAATGGAGTTAAGTCAATCAAGCCAATTGGAGCTGACTAAAAGAACGCTTCAGTGTTTAATTTGCATAGCATAGGTCTAATTTTGCTCTCATTTCAGGACATAGATATGTATTATCCTGAAACAGATACACCTGCAATGGCCAGAACCTCAAACCTGAATGAGGAACTTGGGCAGGTAAGACAACACTTTCTTAAGTGTCATGTTTTTTGTGATACATTCTAGAAAGACAGAAGGTATGAGAGCTGCAGTACAAACATGATTTATTCTATTGCTCTGTGGCTCAGGTTATTGGGACATCTTTACTTTCATTAGTCCAAGTCTTACAAGTGAAATAATGAGATATCACAGGATTAAATTTGAGGTCATATGTGATAGGGATTGATACCAAATACGAAGGAACAGTGAAGAGACAAATGGTTCTTCGGTTGAAATGATGCAGATGGTCAGGAATGCTTTGTGAATAGACATGCCGGACATTCAGTAGATAAAAAGGCCTTGAAACTTGGTATTCTGCATAAATTAGATAAAGAGGCTAACCTTGTATCTTGAGTAGAACAGATAAGGGGCTAGTGCTAGTTTGTGATAATGAGAATTGTACTACTTAAGCCAAGAGTTAAAACTGAGCATGAGTAAAGACAGAGTTCAACTAAAGGATGCTGTGAGGAAGACTACTNGTATAACTTCTATGGTTAAGTGATTTGGCACGCACACTAGGTGGAGTGATCCCCTGTGCATCCGATGTCGCAGTAAAGAATACCTGCTTTCTAAAACTCCAGATTGAGTCTTAGAGAGTTTGTCAGGAACTTTTTCATGTCATATGGGCAGTTTTAAGCCTGGGAATAGAATCTTTATTTCTTATGTTCACTCTAAACTGACTTTTTTCCTCAAGGTGTTGAAGAGATGCTCTGTGGTTGTGACTGTCTATACGGGAACAGAATGTACAGGACTAAGCTTGGCTGAAGAGCAGGCCAATAGCCTCAGCCTGTGTTCTTAGTTCTTCATGTTTCTGACCACCTCACAGGAAATGCAAGTCAAAAAAATGCAGTTCTATTCCCAATTTAGATTATGTTCCTTCAAGCACTTCCATTTTCCTTTCAGATAAAGATAACTTATATTAACAGATCTCTTAGAACAAGTATAAGTTACAAATTCTGCAAATGAGATTTTTCAAAATGGAAGGGCTTCCCAAAATAAGATTACTGGAAAATACAACTTTCCCATTGGAATTTTGTGGTACCATTGAGAAATCCTGGCTTTTTTCCTTAACTACCAAAGTCACAGGTGTGTAACTGGACCACATGAACTTCATAATTCATGTGAATTTAGTGTTGGAGATTATGTTTATGTACGTAAAATACATAATTATTGTGTGCTGCTCAGCAGGGTGATAGTCAATATTCTTCCTGCTTAATCTGATTGGCCTTTTCCTTAGGATTGTTAAAATTTGATTTGTATTTAGATTACTTTGATGTGAAGTTATCAACCTCCAAATTATGGTAGTGGTTTTGTCTGAAGTAAACTATATTATGTGGCATAATGTGTATTGTTGGCCCATATGTTGTTTTCAGAAATGGCTTACTAGTGATTCTGTGTAACTAGACTGAATTCTTGGATTCGTTAATTGAATTGGTCACAGGTGTCTTACAATTTTGTTATATGCTAGAATTATTAATGACTTGAAGTTCCTCAGATGTTTGGGTACCCACTTTGTAAATGGAGCCTGTGCAAGTTAGAAGTCAATGCTGTAGTCAGAAGCAGCGTAGTGCACAGCTAAAGGATCACTTAACTGGTAGTGTAGTGCACTGTCTTGTAATTGAATTGCAAATATCGAGGAAAAGCTTTTTGCAACTCTGGGCAAAATATTCTTGTCTTTAAATTGGCTAACTCCAATGTTAGCACTATTTCTTCCTACCTGTTGCCGGTTTAAAATCTTACCTGGTGTCTAGGTAAAATAATGTGGAATTTAGCTTGCAATTAATTTTGGTCTATTGTGGCCTATTGAAGGTGGGAATGTTGAATCTGCTAGTGCTCCAAGAAGTCATGTTGCTGTCTTGGTGATGTCTCTAAGTTCTAGCTGAAAGTCACTGGTTTCCATTAAGGGATTATTAGCTTGGGCAGTGCTGACTATGGCTGTGCATTTTGCACTTCAGGACTGTTCATGACTGGATACCAGAAAAGGCAGTTTATGTTTGCCTGCAGAATACCACCTGGACTTACTCTAGGATATTCCTTGCACAGTGCTATTTATGGCGGGGAAAAAACCCCAAGCAAATTCCTGGTGATCTTTGGAACACATAATATCTTCAATGTGTTAAATTCTAATGATACTTCAACAATCTTAAGAGTGTTTTGTTTTAATTCCTAGTTTTGCTGTTTGGTGTTAGTACAGTTGAAAGATTTGGTCTATGTTCAACTAGCACAAGCAAGTACATCTGTACGGACCACACTGGAGCTTTGGCAATTGATACCTACTATTTGGGCCTTGCTGCATTTAGAGATAAAGAAGAAATAATGCCATTGAGTAACTTTCCTGATTATTTTCCTGTAGCTTTAGGACAAACCAAGCTGTAATAAGCCTACATTGGCCAGTACAGTGACATTTGAGCCATATGTCTCCCAGAATTTTCCTGATGCTTAATCTGTTTTCCACTTTGAGTTTTGTTACTCTGCAAGTTGAAAATTAGATAATTTTTTTTTTCCCCTCCCTTCCAGGTAAAATACCTGTTTTCCGATAAAACAGGTACTTTAACATGCAATATCATGAACTTTAAGAAATGTAGTATTGCTGGAGTGACATATGGGTAAGTATGACTTTTTTAGAAAATCTGTGGCTGATTAATGGTACATACCTTTAGATCAGAACAGGATTAGAATGTTCTGTTCGATTCGTATTTTAGTATATTTTGTGGTCTCAGTTAATAGGTCTCATTTTGATGTCCTGCAACACAAATTATGAAATGCAAACCTGGGGACTACTTTACATGAAGTAAAGAGAAATAATTATCTGTTTCCTAACTTATCTGATCATGATTTAAACTAAACCAGAAGTGCTGGCCTTTCCAGAGGGAAGAAGATGCAGCCTAAGGGTCGTAATTGTCAGTCATGCTTCTGTGACTTCTGCAGATGAACCAGGATTTCATTACAACCATGTAGCTGTAATTGTAGTTGTAGAGTTAAATATTCCTTGCACGGGAGGGATACCCACTTACTGGTTTTGTTTCTGTCAAAAGGATCCTTTTGAGTTATGCCAGTATTTCATAGCATTAGGCCTTTAGAGTCTTGAATATTAAATCTTTGTCTCTGCTTAGTTTTAAATGGGTAGTTTTAAGATCTCTGTGGAAGCTAACCTTAGAGTTCATGGTAGCTAAATTAGATACCTCAAAATGCAGAAAACTTGATCTAAATGTATGAACAGCTGAACCCATGTTTCCAGCATGTGTTTGTATGCGTTATGATTCATTGATCTTCGTCTTCTACCTATTTTTTGGTTTGCAAAGTGGATCAAATGTTCTTTTTTCCTTTTTGTACCCCTCAGTCACTTTCCTGAGCTGGAAAGAGAACGTTCATCAGAAGACTTCAGGTAAATATATTCCAAGATGTTTGTGTTCTGTATAGCAGAATGGGGACAATCTATATAAAGACTGCTTTCCAATTCGGGACTGGAAGAAGCCCAAGGGAGCAGTGTGTTTGAGTAAAATGCTTTTCCAGCAGGAGCCTAATGCAGTGCTGGTGGATGGTGATGGATCTTCTTTTCTGCATAGAGAGATGGTGGGTGAAGGGGAATGAGGGATAGGCAGTGGCTGGGGTGGCTTGGATGCATGCTAATGCAGTGCTTATTTTTAATTATAGACAACCAAGTTACAAGCTAAGAGTAACCTTCTTTACAGTAGCCTTACCTCTAGCTGGAGACTGAATGTTACTCTTTGCAATCACTAAGTTCAAACTTCAGAAAGAGAAGAAAAGGAACTTCTTTATTAAAATTCTAAATGTTAAATATAAATAAATATTAAAATGTTTTAATAATTAAACTAGGAAAACTTCATATGGAGGTGTCTCATGTCAAGAGAACCACTCCTCTTTATTCAGACATTTAATTAATAGAGGTGATGGGTCTGTCCCATCCTACAGAAAGGAGTGAAAACCTAAAGCAGGTGTCACTGTAGCATATTCAGATTAACAGGAAGCAGGGGGAAGAGCCAGAGAGGGCTGATGTGGCTTTGGCAAATACAGGTAAGAAGTGAGTTCCCACCCAAGAAACAGGTAGACAATGAATGCTGTTAGCTACTTTCTGATGAACTAAGTTAAGCTTCTCTACCGGTCCATCTCATTTTTAAAATCACCTTTTAGGAAGGTGATATGATATGATGGTATCTTGCTACTTCAGCTGAGATGTGATTTCTATGAATGCCTCTTTTTCTTCAGCATGTTGCTGTTTCCTTCGTTGCCATCTTTTCTCTCCCTGTATGCTTCTTTTCTAGTCAGTTCTGTGGAAGAGTTTCTTCCAGGTACTGAATTGCAGTACTTGAGCTTAAAAACCTCCAGTGGTCAACCTGAAGCAGAACTGACTGACTAGAGAGGGAGTTTAGGGATATTGATCGTTGACCTATCTTAAAAGCAAGTCACCTTGAAATCAACGTCTTTCAAGTACACTTAAAAACTGCTTCTGCTACATCTGTCCTAGGAAGTGTGTTGACACTTGAATCTTCTCAAATACACTGTCAAGCATAACCATTTTGGATTTCTTGCTGGTGTTCTGAAGAAATTATTGCTCACTTTCAGCACATGGTGCATTACTCATGCAATCTTTTCACAGTACTTTCAAGGACAGTGGAATCTTACTTTGTTTTTCCTTTGCTTCCCAATAAAATAGATGAAGTAGTAAGATTGGAAATGTTGCCACTGTATGTTTGAATATGCTTGTCTTGCTCTGCAGCCAGCTACCTCCTTCCACCAGTGAATCGTGTGAATTTGATGACCCAAGACTGCTGCAAAACATTGAAAATGACCATGTAAGTCTACTCATCAAATATCTTGTCTCTTAAACACCCTATTATAGGCCTCTCTGGAATTGAATGCTAAACAAATCTACTTGTGTGATGAAATGTGCTCTGTGGGTGTGTCATGCAAGCACAGAGTGGGGAAAAAGGACATAAAATAGCTCCCCCAACCCCTTTCTGCCCACTTGTCTTACTACTGAATTAAAGGAACAATGACATCTATATGGGTATCAGCTAGCTATAAAACAGCTTCATATACATTAGTGTATATGGAAGATAGCGTCTTGTAGCAAATGATGGTAGAAATTGTAATTCTTTAAAAGAAAAACTACTTGTGGTGTTCAAACATCCATACTTGCAATGCTCTGGATTGTTTGAGCACCACAAGGTGGTTCTGGTATGAGACTTGCTTTAAATACTGTAATTGTTTGGAATTCGAATTGTGTACAGTATGTAAGAGATAGCATTTAATGGCAAGCTTAAGCTTAGCCTGAGACTTAGTGATTAGTAATCTTAGCCTAACTGGCTGTGTCCTAAAGGGACGTAGTCCTTAGGAGAGTGTCAGTTCATTGCTTATTTGGAAACCATGCAGCTATGAAGTGTCTGACTGGACACCGGACAACTTAAGTCACTTGTGAAAAATATGACCCTTCTATTCTGCAGAAGCTGTATCACTGTAGGGAATCTGGGCATTGGCAAGTGCAAACTCAAATGACAAACTCAATTAACTGATTGCTCTCCTTAGTGTAACTTGTATAACTTCTGTAACTGGGCTGGTTAAGTTTAGTATGAGCATCTAAAATATAGTTACTACATCCTGTTTGTGTTCAGCAAAGCTTTGCGTTCTGTTTTGCTTTACAGTACTTAAGAAGTTGAAATGCAGCATGGTGTAAATGCCCAAAGGAATGTTTAATACTTTCTATGTCACTACATATTCCTTAGGGTGGTAGAGCCTGAAGATGGCTCCTGTGCTCTAACCTTCAGTACGGTGGCCTTACCAGGACAACGTACGGGTTTCCTGTGTGGCTTTTGTAATCATCTGCACTGGAAGGACTTCCCACTGCACATCACTTGCAGCCAAGATTTGGGTTGCCTCCTGTTCTTTTGTGTTCTGTTTGTTTATATGTGGTTACAGTTATGGTTTATGGCAGTTGCTGACACCAGGTACTCCTCCTGAATTGAAGGCTACTGGTTTAGGTGCAGGCTACAGATAAAGTGTGTTTGGGCTCTTCCTCACTGGCTGTTGCTTTAGGCATCTCTGCAGAGAAGTGCTTTGGTACATTTCAATAGACTCAGCAGAAGGGACATATATCAAATGACCTGTGAGATGGAATTTCTCATCTAGCCTTGAGATGGCTCCTTAACTTTGGGGTATCTCTAATTCTTTGATCTTCTCTGGGTAGCTACTACTTTGGGAGATAGAAGGAATATTTTTGAAATANTGCCCAGGGAAGTGGTGGAATCACCATCCCTGGAGGTATTTAAAAGATGTGTAGATGGGGCGCTTAGGGACATGGTTTAGTGGGCATGGGGGTGTTGGGTTGACGGTTGGACTCGATGATCTTAGAATCACTAAGGTTGGAAAAGACCTCTATGATTCTAATATTTGCTGTTGTAGCAGGCAAATAAAGGATTTTGGTAGCTTCCTTAAGTGTCACTTAGTCTAGACAACTCAGAAATCTTTGTATGCTGAACTCTTAGGCATCAAGTTTCCTTTGGGCTGGCAACTTGAACAGATAAATACTGTTGTCACTACACAGCTAACTATTGGACTGAGCACACTCTGTGACGTCAGCCCTCAGACAATGGGTGGGGAAACTTCTGGCTGATAAGACTTAAGGTGTACCTTGTGTAGGTCAAAGATATCTTTTGGAGCCTGACTACTGGAGGGGTGGATGCCACCCATGAGAAGTGGTGATTTAGCACAAAACACAAGAATGCAAGGACTACTTGTGACAGTTTGCTTAGGAAGTTCAGATCCATTTGTCAAACTGTATCAGTGAGATGAGGGCTGGATTATAGGATAGTGAGAGAGGGAAGAGTCATGTGTTTCTAGCCCATTAGCTTTTTGCATTAGGTCAGCTGTTAAGGTGCATAAACTGCTTCCTTCTACTTAAATACCCTTAATGTCTTAGGTATCATAGCTAGTAGATAGCTGCAGATACCATTTACAGATGTCTGACAATCTCTACTCGTTCAGTGAACTGAGGGGATAAAACTGAAGTATTCTAGCACAAGCTGCTTTGTGGGGTCAGATGGTGCTGTTCTCAGCTGGGCAATGAATTCTCTTTAAACATTTGCCCTTTTGCAGCTGAAGTTGTCAATGTGCTGTGTCTCACAAACACTCAATAATTGCTTGTTACTCTGTTCTTGAAGATTTTTTTTTTCCCCCAATCCAGTCGCAAGTATTAGTTTAGAGCTGTTTCAGTGCCAAGTAATTTTCTTTCCAGGTTGAAAATAAAAAATAATGTGCTTGTACTCATGAGATTGTCTTCCTTCTGGTAGGAATATTTTTAGCATCCTGCATCACCTCTGAATTTCATAGCTCTTCTGGGCCACTGATGTGTAAGGACTGACTGATGGCCAAGTCCACTCTTGAGTAACAGTCAAAGAATTATTGCCCTGCAGGAAGTGTTCCAAGGAAAAATAACTTGAAAACACGTGCAGGTTTCTCTTGGCTTCTCTGGGATTTTAATGTGGAAGAAAGTACCTAGGTTTGTCTGCCTGTGCTTTTTCTTTGTAACAGCTCCTGTTGGATGAACTGTGCAGCAGTGCCAAGAGTACGATGCTGGCTTGTTTCTATAGGGAAAATGGCATAAACTCTTGTTAGAATAAACAAAGATCAGTTATTTCCAAAAACTTGAAAGAAAGTTTGGTGAATGTGCTAGATGGTCTTTATCTTGGTGCTTGCGAGTTGCACATGTGCTGTGAATAAACTCATGGAGATGCAAGCCTGTTTGGTGTGGGGTTATTTTTTACCTTGATCTGAGCACAGGGAAGGAGGTCAAGAAGTGAAAGAACTAATAAACTTGGATCTCATCCTAGACTTCTCTGTTATCCCCCGGGATTCTCTCCAAACTTCCTCTACTAATTCCAATCTGCATATAAACTCTCTTCTGAGGCTTGCAAATTACTGCTTGGGCAAGAAGCAGCAAGCATGTGGTATAGCTGCAGATGCATGAATTGATTCAGTGAATATGTGTGAGGAGTAGTTAAGCAGCTGGCCGGGCAGAACAGATAACTGTTGTGCTCATGTTGAGCCTTTACCATAGTGAAAGTGTTCATTTAAATGTCTCCAACATGTTTGCTTGTTTTCATGAAGTACGTGGGAACCGAGGCTTTTATCCCATCAGGCTTTGAAATGACTGCTATTGTCAGCTGATTCTTAATTCCTTAGGAAAGCAGAACAAGAAAAGCATATCACTACTGGAATGAAAAACTGGAATTGAAAATACAGTAGGAGGAAAATACATTCAGGTGGTGAGAACCTCTGGGAGGCTTTAGGTCAGAAAGTAACTGTTGCCTGAAAACTGTCCAAACATATCGTTTTACAGCTGACAATTAAATTGTTATAACTTGGTGAGAAATATTTTTCACTCTTATGCTTTTGCCCTTATTGTGCATGGGACTTTGGTACTTTTCTTTTGCTCAAGTACAAGGCAGTATCTTTAATTATAGGTCATATTTTCATGGCGTTGAACAAGATAAACTTGCATTTAACCATCATTTGAATATTCATAGAGTTAATGTCTTCTTTGAGTCTGTGCCTGAAATATCCTGATCCCCTCCAACCTTACCAGCTTTACTGTTTTAGAGATGCCCAACATGGCTGTATCCTCGCACTGTTCTCCAGGTACTATTTTAATGAACAAAACAGTAGTAAGTTCACATCTTTTTAAGACAGTGAGTCATAATTGTCCCTGGTAATGAAATGGATGAGTATTTTACTAGCATTCCTTGGTAGAACGTGCCACACTTATGCTAAGTAGTAAGCTCAAGTTGTTACCCTGCCTTAATATCCCATTGGCCATTTTTAGGCTATTTGCTCAAAAACCTGTCAGTCCTGCTCATCTGGAAATACAGTGAATGGAGGCACTGATCTGGTACTGCTACAAGTCAAAGGAGAGATGAATAAATATCTTTAACTTCACATGCAACTTCCTTGTAATTTTATCAGGCTGTGAACAGTTGGCTAGTATAATGCAGTTTCTGTCTTCAGAGTGAAGAGGCCCAGATAAGGACATGCGTGACAAATGTGCAGATACGTTGCTCTGCAGAGTGCAGCTTGCTCCCCAAAAGAATGAATTTCGACTCAGTGTTTTGTTGCCTCTGAATAAGGGAGAATACAAAGGGATGAAAACTTACTACAGCTTCCTGACCAGTGGTCTATGCCCTGCTTGATAATGGATAATGATGTGCTTTCTAGATAGGGAAACTTTTGCTTTCAATGTAGATAATGCTTTGTAGATAACAATCCAGACACTGCTTCCAGAAATATGAGACTGTCTCAATGTGTCTGTGGTTCTCATCTTGTAGGGGCAGTGTGCAAAATAAGTTCAGCCAGCGGGATGTACTACTGGCGTAGGTGGTTGTACACCAGATGTTCCATGGATCTTCGGAAAAAAAGTAGAGAAAGAGAAGCAATAGCTTTCACCTACAGCTGTTGGCACGCAGGGAGGAAAATGGGGGGAGAAGGCACTCAGATTGGGAGCTGCCTGTGGACAGATCAACAGGAGACTAAAATATGCAAACTTTGTTCCTGCTACAGATAAATAGAGAAGGAAAAAAGGGGGTGGGAAGAAATAGAGCTGAGCTTAACATATGAGCAGGCAAGGAATGTCTCATGGAGACCATCAGGAAGAATTTGAATACTAAAATGTCAGGGACTTGCTTTAATAGAGGAAAATAGGTAATAAAGCAGAATCAGTTAACCTGTGGGATCTCTGTCTTATGCTGGGGTTAAGCTTGGCATGGTGCAAGGGATGTATCACCACAGAGGCTATTAATGAGTTTTCTGTTCACAGCTCTGAAGTAGGAATTTGCATGCTCTATCCTGATTCATGCCAGTGCAACAAATACCGTGTCAGTGCTGGAATAATATAGAAAGGAAACAAATGACAGCTGTGTGGAGGAGCTGATGTGTGATAAACTGGGCCTCTGGTGATCTGTTGCTATAGAATTGGAAGATTGCCATGTAATATGTTGTTGTGAGCTGTGAAAGTACCAAGACAGCAACAAATTACATTGCTGGCTTGAAAGAACAAGTATATACATAGGAAGGATTGAAGTCTATGACATAGCTGGAGTCAGGTTGTTTCCAGATGATAGAACACATGCTATGAAAGCTTATAAGGGGCCAGATGATAGATGTGTAAGGAGGACATCAAAGATCTGCAGCAATGGATGCTGAAATGAGAATCTAGCAGGCTATGCATTTTGAGATGGAGATAAAACTTTCATTGCTTTCACTGGAAATAATGGAGCAGCAGAAACCTCCTGACCAGTAATTTGCTGTGGACTTAACATTTTGCACACTACTCTAAGATTATATTCCATCTGTTCCTTTTCTTGAACACAGCCTCTGCGCTCCAGCATGACAAAAGCTACAACTGTTATTTTAGTGGCTTGTGACCATACAATTCAGGAGTTTCAGTATACAAAGATAAAGGTCCTTGTGTGAAACAGTTATTCATGAAAATACTCATGGCAAATTACATGAATTAAAACAAGGATCTGCAGTCCTTTTATTACACTCTTTTCTGATGTGCTTACTTTTTGTTTACACATGTTAACGCAACATTTGCCAGCTGACATTTTGTGGCTTTCCTAGTAATTTACTTTCTACTAATTAAACCTTGCTATAGCATCTTTCTGTTATACAAGTATGTAGGCCATGTGCACCATATTGAAAAAAGAAAGAAAAACTCAATTTTTTCCTATTCTTGGTCTTGTCCCTGAAATAGGACCTGAGATAGAACAAAACTTTATTTTTGTCACATAGCTTGGCTTTGGGAGAGAAGCATTAACATGTCTGAGACCCAGTTGTGAATGCTGCTGGGCTAATTGTGAGAAGTTGCGTTTTAAGTGCTCCTCTAAGTGGGAAATGGAGGAGTCCTTAATGTCTCAGTAGTTCAATGTGATTAAAGGGTTTTATAAAATAAATGCATGTTGTATTTCAGGTAGTAGTACTACGTATGCTTTTAGAAAAATAAATGTAATACAAGCCTCTCAAATCAGAGGATTTTTGGTGGCCTGTAGTTTTCACGTAGTTTCATTTGAATATTGTGATCTTTTTCTGTTGTGAAACATTCTGGTGTACACTAGCATAATAAATTTTGTAGAAGCATCTTTTAACTGTTGAAAAAAAAAAATTGGATCCTGTTTTACTACAGTCTTGCAGGATTCTTCTCCATCTGATCTTGGTTTTGATATCACAATAGTGGGGTTTTGGCCTGACCCTGTGCTTGTTATGCTCTTGATTTTGTAGTGGCAACAGTTGCCAGAATTTGCTGACCAGAGGCCTGTGATTTAAGTGCCATAGCATCTTCACTGATTTGTATCCTGCTGTCTCTTTAAGCACTTTGGGGTGGCTGGTGACTATGCAGTCTGTGAAAAATGTTTTATATTGTGTTTTCTCAGATGCTGAATGTGTAGAGACTATTGATCAAATTTCTGCTTGGTTCGATGATACATTCTGGTGGAAGAGCACATGATGTTGCCTTCTACTGGCTAATCACCTGCTGTCAGCTCAATGTTCATCACTAAGGGTGCAATTGCAATGAGTTGAATTCTGGTGTGGTTACTGTCAACCTATTGAAAGTTGTTGTGGAAGCTACCGAAGTAGTATTTCCTGTTGCTTGATAATCATCAGCATCTGGTGGCAGACATCTTTGCCTATATGAAGCTTGGGGTGCTAGAGAACTAATGCTTTTATATTTGGGGGGTAGGGAAATATTCTGTCTTCCCAGCTCTCTGCAACTTAAGTGAGATCTTCATCATTAGCACTCCAGTTCATTAGTGATGGCCCTTGACTCTGCTGTATTGATGTTCTGGGACCAAGACAACTACTATAAATAGAGAACAGAATATCTTTTTTTGTCTGTGGTACCTAAGAGGTCTTATTGGGTTTGTGAACAGCTGCCTCTCAATCTGTATGTAATACTAAACCTGACTCTCCTGATGTCCTGTCTAGCCCACAGCTGTGCACATACAGGAGTTCCTCACTCTGCTGGCTGTGTGTCATACTGTTGTTCCTGAGAGACAAGGAAATACAATAATCTACCAGGCCTCCTCTCCAGGTTGGTTGTTGCTGTCTTTTTGGGGAGGGAAGGAGTGAGTGAGTTGCAATGAATGGATGGGAATGAAAGGAAAGTCCAGAAATTTATGAAGAGGTCATGGATTTTTTTAAAAGCAAGATGTCCTCCATGATGCTAGCAGTAGAGCCGGCATCTTCTGTCACCAGTGCACACTGCTTTTGAATGCCTCAAACAAAACTGCCATGATGTTTCTGTAGAGCTAGGCTAGGCTTTTGATCCTTTCTGCTCTCACAAGACCTACTCTGGCCTCTTTCTGCAGGGATGAAAAGCAAAAGTAAATTTTTCAGTGACTTGTCTTCCCTACATTGAGCTGACCTATGGAAGTACTGATTTGTTTCTGCATGAATAGTTCCTTGCTCTATCTGGCATGAGTGCAAACTGTCTTTATCTAGTAGCTTCCCATGTTGCTTTATGCAGATACAAGATGCTGATATATGACATGGTACAAGAAAGAGCAGAATCTTGGCCATATTTGGGCCTACCCTTCACCCATTTCTTCTTTCTTTCAGGCAGCACAGTGGTACTGAAAGAGGTAGGCGGGGCCAAAATGAAGAACAGTAGGGCCCTGCTCCCCATCAAATTTATCTCTGTTTCTGAGGATGTTTCTGGAATTGTTGTAGTGATATATTGAGTGATAAAGCAGCAGTGTTTCTATTTGTCTTAAAGTGTCTGAAGAGTCGGGTGAACAGCCCGTGTAAGGCAGATCTACTCACAATGTTCGTCACAGTGTTGATGAACTGTTAGGAGACCAAGGGAGCTGTAGAGACATTAGGGTTGCTTGAGCTGGGCACTAAATTCACTTGGATGGTGGTTGTACTTAATTCCACTTGCTCCTTGACGAGGCTGTGTAACTACATACTAGAGGCAGAGGTGTTGGCTCTGGTTTCAGCCTGGTTATTTGAGCTCTTAATGATGCTGCCCAGTTCAATCTCCAGAAGACAATGCTGTACTCCTGTCTATAGCACCTGAACTTAGTGCCTTTACAGCAGAAAAGGGATTAAATGCATGTTGTAGGAATTTAGAGTAACACAATTTGATCTCGCTTTCAGAACAGGTTTTTCCCCTTTTTCATGTAGAAAAGTATGACTTCTCCACAACAGTAGAGTTAAATGCTTCAGTAGTTACAGGATGTTTTATACAGATTGAGTATGAAGTTTGTATAGTTGATATTACATGGCCTTTGTAGGACTAAAATGTCAATGTTCTTGTGGAAGTGTGTGCAGAGCTACTCTAGCAGCCCTAGAGATGTGGGAGTCCATAGGGAAAGGGGGATTCTGTGTTTTGGCAGTGTGGCATATTCAAGTATGGGCTTTGCAGGCCTCTTCTACATACCAGATGAAATTTAAGCTTGTCTTGTGTTGACAGATGAAGGGGCATTAGTGAAAGGAGCGAAGAAACTTGGTTATGTCTTCACAGGACGGACTCCACATTCGGTTATCATTGATGCGGTAAGTAGTAGATGTGCATGGCATAGACCGCCAAGCTCATGCAGAGCATAAATGTCTCGTGTGGTTCCTGTGAGTTCCCCTGTAAAGGGCCTTTGGGATGCTACATGCAAAAGGCTTATGCAGACTGGGAGAAGTTGTCTTACTCTATTTTTAGATGCAAAGTCCTTTGCCCTTCCGTGTGGCATGGGCAATAGGAAGTTGCAAACTTATATGAGAAATGACAGCAGTTGTGCCTGAAGAATATTTCCCTTGTCTAGGAAGCACAGATGAGCATACTTAAACCAAAAGGAAATGGGAGATTTTTTGACTATTATGTTTAACAGTTACTATACTTCTAAATGTTTGATTTCTTGTATTAAAATGGAATTTTTCGTCTGAGTAAGATCATATACAGAATATCTATCTGCTTAATAAGCTTTGTATGCAGGAGTATGTAGTTAACGGATTAGAGTTAACACAGGCAGTTTCAAACTCATGGGGCCACATTCTGACTTAAGTTGCAGTCTAAGCCAAAGTGGCTCCAGATTTACACAGATGCAACTAAGATGAGAACTTTGTCTCTAGAGTATATAGTAGAGTCCTTGTTAGGAATAATGGATATATTTTTGTCCTTCCTCTCAGGTGCATTCACTTTCATGTTTATTGGTATGCTGCCAAGCCAAGCGCTTAAAACATAAATGTTTCTAGGACTTGTCACAAACTTTTTCGAAGTACTCAGAAAACTGCTGCTTAGTTTAAGGGGAAGAGCTTAGGGTGAACAGTGTCATCTAGAGCTATCTAGGCTCTTCTTTCCTGTGCAGGAAGACCCAGGCCCACCTGACCTAGTTTTATACTCCTCATACATGCCAAGCTGAGAGTATGGTCAATTTATAGCCAGCAATAAAAGCTGTCACTCCTAGAGGTTCCTGTCTCTCCTCATTGCCTACATCTGTGGCAGTACTTATAACATGGATTGGAGATGGCTTTTGGCCTTGGGGGTATTGCTGAATTGATATGTGCCTCGTAGGCTATAACTCTGTACTGTGATTAGATTTTGCTACAGACCTTTCTTTAACCACATGCTAAAAATACTACTGGAGTTCTGAGACTCCGGTAACTCCCACTGCTCCTACTGTCTGTTGTACCCCAGGAATGCAAAGACAAGGCATTTCTAAATCCTTTTCCCTCCTTGGGTTGCTCATGCTCAACCCCAGCAAAGAGTTGTTGGTGATAACAGGAATTACTCCTCAGTCAACCGTTTTCTGCCACAAAAAAAATGATCTAATATGTTTGTAAATTCAAGGAAAAGAAATCTTAAGTTCAGTTCAGTTTGTCAGTTCATACAAAGGTTATTGTAATACCAAATCTGGATGGCATGTTTATTATAACTTGGAATTGTGCTCACAGTCTGCAATATGTCTCTAGGGCTGCTAAGAAGTAAATATGCAGCTTAACTTTCAGAGCATGCTTATCTTTCTAGAGTAAGATATTAGTACCTTGAAATGGTGTAAAAATAGTAAATGAAGGATGCCACAATATTAGACATTCATATGGAGGATGCCACAATATTAGACATCAGAATGCCTTCATTAAATAGGGCTCTACATAACTTTTACCAGGAGAGGGAGCTATTACCACATTTTATTTACAGCGGGATGTGTAAACACAAGTGTCTAACCAACTTGCATGTTTACACATGTAAGAATATACTGCAAATTATACTTAAAATAGTACATATTTTCTTTTGTAGCTGGGAAAAGAAAAAACCTTTGAAATTCTTAACGTGCTGGAGTTTTCCAGGTAAGTTTTCTTCTAATATACTAAATGCAGGGTAGGTAACAGAACAACCATTTTTATAAATACATTATTGAGAATAAAAAGTTTCAGCTGATGCAGTAGAAAAGCTGAACTACTTAACTTTGTTCTGCCCCTCCATCTCCTCGTTTCCAATACAGGGCTAATACAGAGCTTCTTACAAACTGGTGGCTGTTGGCGTGTGAGCATGAAGCTTTCTCCTGCTACTCCAGTTCTGTTGGCTTATTGAAAAGTTGCTGCACTGAAGTGTCATTCTGTGCGTCTTTGGTTTCCTGATGTGTCACGTGTCTACTTCAAGAACATGTTTTGAGATTGAGGTTGCACTTGTATAGTGCTTCTGTAAATTACTTTTTTTTTTTTTGAGTAGGTAGAATCTATAACTGGAGGGCTTTTTGGTGCCCCCCACTCCAGCTATGAAAAACAAAACCTTGCAAGCACTCCTCACTTGTCAGGCTACTTAGGATGGGCACTGCTTGGGTAGCAAGAAGCTTTGTGTGATGAATCTGGCCCCTAAATCATGGGAGATAATGGTGCTAGTCAGCAGGCTTTTCTGCTATCTTTTCTATTATCACTGTGGCTTAAAGCCTTTAAGTCTTGTTCTCTGCTCTCTTTGAGTTGGCGGGTTCTGCTCTAAAGGAGTATGTAAAACTGAAGTCAGGGAAGATTTGGGTAGGCAGCTTTTCTTGTGTCCTAGTTTGCTTTGAAGATTACTCTTGACTAGTTTCCCCTTTTCATTCAGAATGTAGCTATGTAGCTACTTAAGCTACTTGTGGGAATATCTAAAAAGGTACTAGAAGAATTTAGGGTTTCTGACAAGTTGATCAGTACCCTGGTGTCTGTAGACAAGAGTAGCTGTAGCCTGCATGCAGCGGAAAAAAGGTGTCTTAGTTCTTCGGTGTGTAGCAACTTTCTACTTGACCAGTGAGGGAGTTCCTATAATGAGATTTCAGAACGCACAAGGAAGTTTCCCAGTATCATTAGCTTGCTGCAGAAATTCTGGGCGTAGCTAGTTGCTGTCCTTCCAGACTTTCTAAAGAAAGTCTCAGAAAGGATTGTTTTGTCTTATCATACATGCAGAGCTTACTTTCTTACACATGTCTCTTGAGCCCTGAAAAGGGGCTAGATTTCCCAGACCAACTTCAGAGGAGGAGGAGGAGGGGGAAAATAGGTCTACACTCTGATCTGTTTGTACATATTGGCAAGAAGGGAATGAGGAAGGAGGATGTTTCTGAATTCTGCGTTTGCTAAGGAAAAGAATTATAGTTACAGATAACTTGTTTTGAATATGAAACCTTATATACTTAGGGTTCTCTTGATGAGAGTTGATTTGCTTGCCTCTGCCTCTTAGAAACTGCATTTTTTCCAGTGGCTTGATCTTAAAAACACCGCCCCGCCCCCCCCCC
>VZTQ01003822.1:0-68727 GCA_013400755.1 Pelecanoides urinatrix | reverse complement strand
CCCCCCCCGGTGGGATGGGGAGGGAATAGAGAAGGGTAAGAGTGAGAAAAACTTGTGGGTTGTTTAATAGAACAGAAAAGGAAAAATAATAATAACAATAATGATAATGATAGAATATACAAAATGAGTGATGCACAATGCACTTGCTCACCACCCGCGCTGGCTGATAACCAAGTAGCGATCGCTACTTCCTGGAACATGCCTACCATTCATGTACTGAGCATGACCTCACATGGTATGGAATACCTTGTTGGCCAGCTGGGCTAGCTGTCTTGGCTATGCTCCCTCCCAACACTTTTCTTTTTTTAAAGCTGAATGTCCTGGACAAGCAGGGTACTTAACACACTGATGTTTTCAGTTCTTGCTATCAACATTCTTCTCACACTGAATCCTAAACATAGCACTTGGAAGAAATTTAATTCTATCCCAGCTGAAACCAGGACAGCTGCCTTCTGTTGAAGGAGCTATTTCTTTAGCCTTTCCAAGCTCATGTTGATTTCAAGATTCTCTAACTATATGAAGAATGTGACCAATGAAGCTTTTTATATAGAACTGCCTGTAGGTGGGTCTGGGTGTATTTCAAGCTCTTTCTGGCAGAACTGTGCTCTGTAACTGAACTTACGTTACCTTTAGCAAAACTTTAGGCATTTGCTATTTTTTGTCTGCTTTTAATTTTTTCTGCTTTGGCTAGTTTAGTGGAATTTCAGAATGTAGTCTGCTTGACTGACTAGAATTTTTGTTTGCTTATCAAAAGTGAATCACGTTTCATGTATCTTTGTATGTCGAAGTTGGTACCAAGAGATGAAATAACTTGCTGAACTGATACAGTTGTAATAGAAATAAGGTGGATGGCTTAAGTAGATAATTGGTTTAAATGCTAGTTATCTCATTTGAATCACTATTGGCAGATTTTGCTTCCTTTAAAAGCAGTAGTCAACTTGAGAGGAGGGAAGCATCATCTTTTGACAAATTAAAAAAGTAGCTACAGATTTGGGCATAAATATCTGAAATAAGTTGATATATTAACTGACACCAGCTAGCCTGAACACAAGTACATGAGCTTTACAGCAAAGACTATGAAGGAGGCTAACTTCCAACTTGTCTGTAAAACTTTTTTTTTTAATATGATAGCAACTTGAAACGAATAAGTATCTCCATTACAATTTCTAAATTATCACTTTTAGCATACAATTTGGTAGTAAAACTCTGGAAACTTAATTAGCTTCATGTTCAAGTTGGCTTGAAAGTACAAACATGTGGCACCCTTCCAGTTTCTGCATGTAACCCATTAAAACTGTAATAAACATTCAATTTAAAACCCAATCCACGTGCACACTTCATTCTTCAGGTGTAAATGTGCTATCTGGGGAGTGAAAAGTATTTTCACTTTCTCATTGTGTGTGGAGGTTATGCTTATGAACTCTTGCTTGCTGTATGGACATCCATATGTATTGAGGGATATTTGAGCTCTTGGCAGCTGCCCCAAGGAGTTGGGGTACTTTGTTCTTCTATCTTCCTCTTGATTCTTTGGCCTTCAGAATTTGTGTCTCTGACTCTTGGTGGTATTCTTGACTTCTCTGAAGAGTAATGGTTGACCTTGCTGTGGGGTGGTTGTATGCTTAGTAGGCTTCCAGAAAATCAGAACTGATATATTTCCAGCCAATAACTTCCTTAATAACAGATTCTTTTCTGGCAGTAGGAATGCAGTGTTTACTGAACTGCTTCCTTGCCTACTGAATTCCTTCCTTGAACAAGGAATCAATCCCTATAGTTGAGCTAAGTGCTCTTACCTAGAGTATGCATTCATAGCTGCGAGCACTGCCTTAAAATCATAAATGGTTTGGGTTAGAAGGGACCTTTAAAGGTCATCTAGTCCAACCCCCCTGCCATGGCCAGGGACATCTTCAATTAGATCAGGTTGCTCAGAGCCCCGAGAACCTGACCTTGAACATTTCCAGGGATGGGGCATCTACCACCTCTCTGGGCAACCTGTTCCAGTGTCTCACCACCCTCATCATGAAATATTTCTTCCTTATATCTAGTCTAAAACTACCCTCTTTCAGTTTAAAACCATTGCCCCTTGACCTGTCACTACAGGCCTTGGTAAAAAGTCTCTTTCTCTTAAGCCCCCTTTATATATTGAAAGGTCTCCCCAGAGCCTTTTCTTCTCCAGGCTGAAGTACCCCAACTCTCTCAGCCTTTCCTTACAGGAGAGGTGTTCCAGCCCTCTGATTGCTTTTGTGGCCCTCCTGGACCTGCTCCAACAAGTCCATGCCTTTCCTGTGCTGAGGACTCCAGAGCTGGATGCAATACTCCCAGGTGGGGTCTCATGTCCAATTTCTCATCCACTAGTATCCCCAGCTACTGCTCAATAGGGCTGCTCTCAATCCATTCATTGCCCAGTCTGTACTGATTGATATTTGGGATTGCTCAACCCAGGTGCGCTTGGCCTTTGAAGTTGAACTTCATAAGGCTCACATGAGCCTATTTCTCAAGCCTGTCAAGGTCCTTCTGGATGACATTCCTTCCTTCTAGCATATCAACTGCACCATTCAGCTCAGTGTTGTTTGCGAGCTTGCTGAGAGTGCACTCCATCCCACTGTCTGTCATTGGTGAAGATACTAAATGGTATTGGTCCCAGGACTCCCCCTGAGGGACACTACTCATTATTGGTTTCAACTTGTATGTTGAACCATTGACTGTAACTCTTTGGATGTGGCCATCTAGCCAATTCCTTATCCATCTAACAATTCATCCATTTAAACCCATATCTTTCCAATTTAGAGGTAAGAATACTTCTGTTACAGTGAGCCACGATTTTTCAGTTGAGGGAATGGAAGCAATGCCAGCATGCTTGCCTGTATCCTTATGTGAAGTTTGAGCAGGGCAAATGTGCCCTCTCTGAACACAGAGGATAATCATTCTTGCCTCAGATGCTGGATTCTGTATGCCTGCAGTACGAATGTGCCTGTGGGCTATGATCTTGAACTCTGGTTCAAGGGTTCAAGCAATCTTTCTCCCAGGACACTTGAAGGGAAATAAATCCCTGAAGTACCTGATTCATCTGCTTCATGGACTTTTAAATTAAAGAGCTAGATATCAATTTACAGATGTGGATTGACATTTATACCTGGCTTTGAATGAGCCGTTGATCTTATTCTGCTCAGAAGCATTGACAAAAATATGCCATGATCTTAGAGTGTCTTTTTGCTTGCCATGTTCGTACAGCCAGTAATAACTACTATGAAACTATAACAAAGATTTAAAATATGACTACAAATGTCACTTGTAATCTTACAATTGCCATTACTTTGCTTTATACTAGGGCTAGCTTTTAACATCTTCATAGTCCTGAAATAGTACATAATGTATAGCTCTCCTATAAACCATTGTTAGGCTTGATGCTTATACTCCTATTGTAATCTTGATCTCCTTCCTGTTTAATGTGATGACAAGATGCAAAATGACCTCAATTGCAGGATTAGTTCTTCTGACTCCATGACTTCCAAGATGCACAGCAGAGCAACTCTGTTTTCCACACTTGTGGTTTTTTTTTTTTTCCAGCTCCATTTGTTGAGTCACATCTTGCTTGTTTTGAGAGAGGTAAAATGAAACAGTAAGCAGTGGTTTAGAAACTACGGCTTGCTATTGCAGCTGCTGTTCCAATCAAATGCTTCTAGAAAATCCTTTTGAATTAGTTATACTGAATTTGTAACAGCCTATTGCACAAGGCTGTTGCCATTCCCTGGGGAAAGAATAACCCTGATGTGGAGGGAAGTGCGTAAGTTGTAATACTCCCTTTTTCTCCTCAGTAAAAATAAGGAAGTGGTTCTTCAGCCTGGCACTAACTTTTTAAAATGGCAAACTGACTTTTTTCCCAAGTCAGTGTTTTGTCTGTACCTGTTGAAGCTTCATTACTCAGTTCTGTACTACCACCTAAGACTTCTTCACAGGCAGAATCAGAGGCTGTCTGCAAAGCTTTCATGTTGTAGGCTGCATTTCTTTAGAACATATTTCATCCTTTTCCCAACAGGTGGGTGAGTTCAATGTCATTTTATATTGTTCTCCAAAGCAGAAAGTAAACCTTAGGTTGTTAACACAAATAAGATGGAAATGTATCTGCAAGGTTGCACCTGATATTCATATTCCACACAGCTGTGAAAACGGAAGAGAAACAAAACTTCTGCAGTTTTAATCAAACCTGCTGCCTGAAAGTGCCTGGCTATGTGATATAAGCATGCCTTCCACAAAGGAAGATGAGAGATTTGCTTTCTTGACAGAAATCGTTCATGCAGGCATGTTAACCCTGGATTATACCTACAAAACTAGCCAATTATAAAAAAATCTGTGGCCTGAGGAAATGATTTGCATTGCAATTGATGAGCCAGTATGTCCTTCCTAAGGAACCAAGAATCCCACAGAAAATAAGTGCATGCCTCAGTTGTTCTCTTGCTGTTGTGAGATATGGAGAGAGACACTCATCTTTTTACATTGACTATGCTGTTCTGCTTTTGAACCTGTTGGCCTTGCGGTGGTTCATCACTAGGACGTTATTCTTATACTGCAGTAGCCTCCAGTCTCCATTTAAGAAAAGCAAAAGACTTCCTGAGACTTCATTTTATGACAGTAATTTCTTTACTTGCTGTGATTCATTTCTATACAAAAGCACAGTAGAACTACAAAATAATTCTATTGTATTTCCTTTTCCTATGTAACTTAGATCAGGAATAAAAGGCATGTGCTTCAAAGAAATGAATTTTCTGCTGTTTTATGAAGCTACATGACTGTGCCAATCCTAAGAGAACTTGCATGAGCTTTAAGGATAATGCAATGGGGTCAGTCTGATGCGAATTTGCATTTGTCTCTTGCTATTAATATGAGCTGGAATTAAACTGTTTATTCTCTAAATGCTAAGTGTATATATATCCTGGATATGACTTTGTTTTAGGTCGGCAACAATTGTGTGGCAGAGGAATGGCCAGTTCAGTGGCACTGAGTCATACTGCAGTCACTGGCTTTTACTATTACAAAAATAAGAGGCTTTTTTCCTGTCTTGAGAATTTTTGCTTTGAGTTTTAGTGTCCTGGCAAATGTACAGAACTGCCTTCTGAGTGCTGCTCCAGACTATGGCAACTTGCTCTTGTTCTTTCAAGCCCGAGTCCTACACTAAAAATAATCTAGTACAATTACCTGATGCCTATAGGAGTTGGTGGGGGCTCTGTGTGTGTCATTGATTTGTAGTTCTGGATGAAGCTCAGGACCTTCCACACTAAACTCTAAGGAGTACAAAATGCTTATGTCACCCAAGCGTGGGCTAAGGGGAATGGGTAGCACCAGCTGATTCAGTGCTTCCAGTTATGTCGCATAGCTGCAACTGTGCTTTCAGATCTGTTCCTGTAACGTGTTGAAGGCAATTCTGTCTTCATGTAGATTAAAAAAAAAGTTTAGATATAGAAATATTTAATTTTGCTGTAGGGATATAGCCTGTATTTACTGCATCTAGTTAATATGGTGTTTTCTTTGGTTAAAACATCTCAAGTGATGTATTTGGAAATGCAGATAAAATGCAGTCTCTGTTGCTAGTCAAATTTTCAAGTTGGAGTGCGTCCTGTACACAAATGCTTCCAGTAGCCTGCCTGATAGAAGTAACTGCTCAAAAAGTAAACTGTAATCTGAGCTATAGATGCTCCTTTTAAGGTTTAGCTAACCTTAAACATTCTTCCAAAAAGTTAAGTCCTTGTGGTTTTTTTTTTTTCTCTTGCAGGGTACTCTTGCAGACTCATTTCACAGAGTATGTCTCTCATCTTGGTCAATGAAGATTCACTAGATGTAAGTAAGCAAATTTAGGTGTAATTCTTGGCAGAAGGAGGTGATGGTAACAAAAGGGGAAGCTGTTGAGCTTTCTCATTTTGTTTCTCTCATTTGCCTTTAGGGGTAGCAAGATAAACAACTAATGCTAAAACAGGAGTGGGTTGTGCAAAATGTACTCCTGAGGTCTCCAGTCACCAGCTGTACAGATCAAACTAAGGTCTCAGAACAAGAAACTAATTAGGTCCATGGGTTTATTTCTGCTGCAAACCAGTGAAACCTGCAGTATGTCATCAGGAATAAAGTTAGGCTTTTAGGTATAGGTATAGGAGTAACATGTTTTAAGAAAGAAAAAAAAACAAGCTAAAAGCTTACGATGTTGAAATGAGTCTATCTTCAGCATTGCATGGGAGAGCTGTAACCAAACCTATGCTTGAGCAAACTGCATTGTGAGCTTGCCTATGTACAGCTTTTGAGACCTAAAAATTGGATTAAAAATTGCCTGCAGGTGGTTGCCATGCTCCTCAGGTATGTGCAAAAATTAACTAGAAAAATCATACACTTTTTTACATGGATCTTCCCAGAAGATCTTTTTTCCAATTTGCCTGTTTCAGCATCAATATCAGCATTTGGTATCACTTAAATATCTGATTGCTATTAGAGATATTTGTAGGACAGATGAAAAGATCTTACAATAAACTGCATCTGATACTTGCGTTTAGAGTTGGCAATTTGTCCTGCTTGACTGAATGGGAGATGCAAAGCCTGTATCTTTGAGTATCAAAGGAGTTACTGGATAACTGGAAATCTGGTGGAAGAGGGGAATACTATTGTGGCAAAGTAATCACCTGATGATAAATGTTATTTTCCAGTTGCATCTATGTGATTTAATTTACAGCAGTCTTGACTGTTTTCAGCTCAGACTCAAGTTATTTTTATGAGGTTGTGGCATCTCAAGGCTTAGGGTTCTAGCTCACCAGAACTCGGGAGATCCCTGTGAATCCAACGGGAGAAGATTTGCCTCCAGAGGCTGGATTGCTAGTTTCTGTGCAGCATAATGCACCCTTATGGGAGCTGTCTCACTGCTGAGTTCTAGCAACGAAGACTATGTTAGTTGTCTTGCAGAAGTTAAATTTTCTTTGTTTCTGCATAGTTAGTCTTGTTCAGATCATTCTAGTGGGATAAGAAGACTTCCTTTTTTTTTTTTCATTTTAACTGCATTAAGTGTGTGTAGCTTGGAACATGTAAATTGTTTCAAGCTAATATCTAAATGCCTTGCTGAAAGACTCCCATCTGTTCAGACTGTCTTTTCCTATTTTTCTGCTTCTGCATGGTCCCTCTTTAAGGAACTGTTTCCTTTTTGTGGGATCAAAATACTGTGCTTCTGATGAGCTTTCTGCTACTCTTGGCTGACTGGACCACTTAACCTGAAGAAAGATGCAGAACTTCCGCAGAAAATGAGCAGCTGGTGGTCTCTGTTTCCTGAGGCAGGAAGATTAGTTGGCTAGAATTATAGAAATAAGAAAACTTTGGGGTTTGGTGGGGTTTTTTGTTCGGTTTTGGTTTTTTTCCCCTTATGAATGTATTGTGAACTCAACTCAGAAGGAAAATGGTTGTGCTTTTTTTTCATTTAAAAAAATTTCTTACACATTCTGGAACTCTGAGGTTTTTTTGACTCTGGAAGTAAGGCTCTTATTTCAATCTGAATTAAAAGTAGTTATTCTAAATTTGCAGAAAGAAATAATGTGCCTTTTGTGCTGCCTGTTCAGATTCTCTGTGGCTAAAGCAAGGGGTGCAAACTGAAGGCGGAACAGAGAAAGCTCTTTCTAGATAAGAGGAAGAAAATGGAGCTAACATTGCTTGGTATTTAGAAAGATCTGGAAGTTGGACACAATAGTCCTCAAGCCATGTTAACTGCAGTTTTTTTACTACTTCTGGTTTTGAATACAGTGATACAGTGAAAGATAGAGATTTTTGGGTACCTCTGTTTGTAGTGACTACAATTCAGAAGGTGCTGAGTACTACCTAACAGCTTCAGCACTGTGTGACCAGTTAAGTGGCTGAAAGGACCATGAGAGGGCAAGGATTCAAGGACTTTGAGTGAGAGGCAAAAATGAACTTCCCTTTTCTAGGGTGAAAGGCTGGAAGTGAGAAAATAAGTGAGAAAAACGTGCCTAGATCTCACCTCCCCCCTGCCCCCATCTTCAGCAGGAGGAACAGCTTGGCTCTGGCCTATGTGTAAAACCAGCTCTGGGTAATTGGTGTGATTGCAGTCCTATCTTGTTTAGAAAACTGACCTAGACATACTGAAACACATATCATGTAGCTGTACAAAGGAATACACAAATATATTACTGTAGGATTTATTTACTGTAGCCTTTCCAAAAAGGCTTCTGTACTTTATTTTAAAAACTTGGTATGTTTTTCATTGCTTTAGGAAAGTAGGGGTTTTAGCTAATTTTATCTATGCACTTGACATTCTTGAAGTCCTGTTAGATTAGATCCTTCTGCTTTTTAGACAAATCTTTGATTCTTCTCTTGAAACATGAGAAAATGGAGGCCAATGACAGCTGGTTTTGATTCAGTAGATTATATGTGATGTTAAAAGCGCTGCTTTAGCAATAACTCGTTGTACGACCATATCTCTTCAGCTTGATGTGCTTGCAGTTGGTGGGCTGGGTACGTGGGTTTCAGGAAAGGCATGTTGACAGTCTTTTTATCCCCCATTTTGAGTCCCTTTCAGAGGGTCAGCTGCCTATTTGACAGCTTCAGTTGACAACCCCTGCCTCAGTATATACACTAAATGCCAAACTAATTATAACAAAGTGAAACCTGTCCTTCTTATTTTTAGCGCAGATCTACCAGAGAGAAAATGAAACTGCAGAAATAAGAGCTAAAGAATATAAGGTACAGAAAATCCTGAAAGATAGGAACTAGTGTACTCCAAGAAAGCATAGAGGGAATCTCCTATTTTAAAATACCATTTTAATTCCTTTCTGTACTTAGCGTATGCACTTTGAGGTTTTTAATATATTCAACTTTTTCCCAAACTTTAGCCAAGAAATATGAAGGAAAGGTAATGTAATGTGGGAGCTGAACTGGGAGAAAATGTCATTGACCAAAGCATCTCTTCTCACTTTCCCATATGCCAGCTTTGCAAATACTGTAGAGTGCCAAAACTTCACTTGGAGTGATAGACCAGGACCCATGTGGAAAGAAATCTGTTAAAGAAGTTAGAAGAGGCTAAATACTCCTTTCCCCATCAAAGGGGAGAGTATGAAAGGGAAAAGGTGACAGATCTACCCACCCACTTGCTGAATCTTGCAGAAACTCGAAGTCTGGAAAACTGATTACAGAAGTATATATTTTTTCATGATACCCAAAAAAACCCCATTAACTTTTAACTTCTAGAGAAACTAGACTTCTTAAACAGCTGTACTACAAAAGAGAAAGTGGGTACAGATTTAAAAAAAAAAAAAAAGGACGGGGTAATGAACTGAGAAGCTGAATGGATTGAGCAGTCTAGGAAGACTTGAGGTTGTACTAGTCTTCATGATATGGGTTAAGATAAGGAGAAATTATGAAAACTACTGTTACAACTTTTTACTGACAGTTTGTCCTCTTGCTATGTTGAAATGTTGGCAGACTAATCTAATCAACAGTCTCCACCATGAACATGAATCAAAGATATATTGACAGATGGACCCCATGATGGTAGAGGGGAGTCATTTGTCACGTGTAAAACACATAAAAATATTACTGGAGTCTCCTACTGTCTCAGTGCCAGAAAGCACTTTGGTTGGATAGATGGGGAGCCTATTTTAAGACCCTTGAGGACTCTTGTCTTCAAAGAGTGTGTGGGGATGGGAGACTTTCTGACTCTACAGAATACTGGCCATTAATATGGATCTGTTCCTCAGATAAGAACAGTTAGTCATAGTCATAAAGCATGAGAGGTCAAAGATGACAGAATCAGTAATATGAGCCATTTCATGTGCATCTTGCCACATGGCTCAGTCTAAGGACACACTAGAATGAGAAGCCCTGATTAAACATGGGTTGATGTAGAATGAAACTCTTCTCTCCCCTCTTTTTGCCTGACCTCTGCCAACACAGAAAAGAAATACGCAATCAACTTTCTATCGGGCATACTTTAAAATCCCTAGATAAAAAAGGAGGCTCTGATCATCTTTTCCCACCTGCTATCTCCAGTTATGTAGCTGAATGAGGAGTTCTGTGGAATACAGAGAACACAGCAGCTCCTCCTACTTTTTGAAGTTGGAATTGTAGTGTTGCTGATGGCTCATGTTGCATTGAATGCCTTACACCTTGATTTTAGCCTCAACTGTGTTGATCAGTAGTATCGCAATACACTTAAGGATTCACTCGTGCAGATAGCTGAAGATACATTGCAGAATCAATGCTAAACACTTACCTTGGTGAATTAATGTTATGTGGTGCTTGCTGCACATGATAAGGTAGTGGTGGGAGAATGGGGAATAGGAAGAAACAGTAGAGGGGTTCCATCTGTGTGTAGCAATAGACCTTCCACACCTTCTAATTTTAGCTGATTTTTTCTGGTTTCCCTTTCATGACCCAAAAATGTGAGCTAATACTGTAACAGTTCTAAAAAACGTAAAAGATTGGTGTCTTTATTTTTCATTCTTTTCATTTGTGTAGTTTACTACTTTGAAATAACACCACCTAAATTTTGCAATTATAAAAGGCTGAGAGCATCTCTTTTCTGGTCCTGTAACTTTACATAAGTCAGAGTGGGAGATGACAAATTTTCTCAGCTGTACATGTCTCTGGCAGAGGTTCTACGGAAGGGGTCATGGCTGCTGTTGGAGTGATTTGCGTTTGAAAAGTGATAGTTGTTTAACAACATCCCTTGTGTTAAGTTGAGAGTTTACTTCAGAAATACCATGCATCAGTGTTCTTGGAGCATTTCAGTGTTAAGTGCAGATTTTATACTTGAAATAGCCTGTAAAACATAACCACGGTTGATTCATGTTGAGTAATGCAGAGTTCCTAACAAGCTAATAATAAGTGGATAGGTTTTAGCAAAAGCAGCAGGTAAAATAGTATCTATTCTTAGTTTACTCAAGTTCTAGTTACACTTGTACATTAAAAAAAGCTTTGTGGAGAATGAGTGTTGCATGTTCTAACTTTCCTCTGCTACCCCCTCATCTAGTACATATTCCAATAATATCATCTGTGGAAGACTTGGGTTATAGAATCCAGCTGTAAACTAATACAATAGGAGTAGAAGTTTTTCAGTAAACATAAAAAATAATGGAAGCTTTCATAACACCAAAAACCAGACAGAGAAATGGAGAACCGTGGCATGTCAGACAAGCAAAAAACCTCATTGATATATAGCTGCTGTTCATTTAAGTGAAGAAAATGGGTGATTACATGGTATATCATGAAGACATATCTAATATTGAAGGTGACTGTGATGCTTTAGCTCAGATAACATGTGTTTTTTCCAAACAGGAGCACAAACTTACAGAGCTGGTACATCACAAATGCATTCTATTACATCAGTCTTGTTTTGAAACCAAAGTAATTCTGTTTTTTTCAAGTACTCTTATCACCATTTTTAATGTAAACTAAATTTTGCATAAGTCTAAATACAAAATTCTTGTGTTTTGTTAATAATTACCATTGGTTTTTTTGAATTCTAGGTAAGTGTCTTTAGTTACTTACTACCAATTTTTTAGTGTCGGATCTTCATAGTAATACTTATTTTATATGTTGCACCTGTAACAGAAATTATGAATTCTGTTTAACTTAGCCTAAAATCTATCAATTGAAGATTCTCACACTGAAGTTCTGTAGCATTATATTTAATACTTTCCACCTCTGAAATCCATTAATGCTAGAAATGAGTTTTTACAAGGTCCAAGTTGAGCTTAGAGCCTTTAAATATTGATTCTTTCCCCTTTGTGCAGTCCCTGTGTGACTTTTTTCCCCCCACTTCTGCTCCTTGGCATGCAGCAGCAGGTGAGATGTGATCGAACAACTGTCTTTGGCTTGTTTTTGAGAGCTAAATTTTTTTTTAAATCATGCACTTGACGGGAAAAAAATCAATCATTTCTGTTCTTTTCAGAGAACTACTGGGAACAGAAAAGACTAATCCCTAGCTTGATTGAGCTGAATTCTAGAAGCTTAGCATAATAATCTGCAAATATTTATCCCTTATAGACTTAACAACATGCATACATATGCTTGCTTGGTTTTTCTTTCCTTTTTGTTATAAAGCTTTTTAAAGTGAAAATATTTTGAGCATGAGATTTGCTTTGAGTGTAATTCTTGGATTCAATTTCTGTTTAAATTGGAAACACCATAAAGTCTTATTGTGTGGCTCTTAATCTGGACAAATTTCTTTCACTGGCATCTCATATAAGTTGAGTTGTGAGAGCAGTGAGAGGGAAAGCTGAAGAAGGGAAATTGGATGACCCACAGAGGCCTTGGAAAGCCTGGGATGAAAGTAGCGGGTATTACAGCTGAGGAATGTTGGGTATGTTCTCCCCATCTTCAGTGCTATAGAACAGAGAGCTGGGAACTGTATCAGTTGGTTATCACGTTGGGTTGTATTTAACAGTAGTGCCAGGGCAAAATTGGAGGGACCCAATTCTGAACCTGTGGATAGTATTTTGCTGTAAAGAAATTCCATTGCTATAAATGGAACTATACACTGAATGTGTTTCTGCAGAACTCATGTGCCTGGACTGACAGTCATTGCCCTGTGTTATACATAGATGTGTAAGTAACAACAAACTGATACTCCAGTGTAAGAACCCTCAATGCTAGTGTCTATTGATGATGATCTGACTAAAAGTGTAAGTATAGAAGCACAAGTTGGCCTCCCTCAATTCTCTGCTTGTTCAGCTGTATCTTTTGCATGCTTTACTGTTTGGATGAGCTATTGAACATGAGCATGGATAAACCTGTTTGTTTTGAGGTGATTTGAGACAGCCAGCATGGCTTCACAAGGGCAAATCCTGCCTGACCAACCTAGTGCTCTTCTATGATGGAGTGACTACATCAGTGGACATGGGAAGGGCTATGTAAGAAGCCTTATCTGGACCTCTGTAAGGCCTTTGACATGGTCCCCCACAACATCCTTCTCTCTAAACTGGAGAGATATGGATTGGATGGGTGGACCGTCCGGTGGGTGAGGAATTGGTTGGATGGTCGCATTGAGAGGGTAGTGGTCAACGACTCAATGTCCCGATGGAGATCGGTGATGAGCCATGTCCTGCAGGGGTCTGTATTGGAACCAGTACTGTTTAATATCTTCATCAACGACAGGGACAGTGGGATTGAGTGCACTCTCAGCAAGTTTGCAGATGACATGAAGCTGAGTGGTGTGGTCGACACGCCTGAGGGACGGGATGCTCATCCAGAGGGACCTGTACAGGCTTGAGAAGTGGGCCCGTGTGAACCTTGTGAGGTTCAACAAGGTCAAGTGCAAGGTCCTGCACCTGGGTCAGGGTAACCCCTGGTATCAATACAGGCTGGGGGATGAAGGGATTGAGAGCAGCCCTGTTGAGAAGGACTTGGGGGTACTGGTGGACGATAAACTGGACATGAGCCAACAATGTGTGCTTGCAGCCCAGAAGGCCAACCATATCCTGGGCTGCATCACAAGAAGGGTGGCCAGCAGGTCGAGGGAGGTGATTCTGCCCCTCTACTCTGCTCTGGTGAGACCCCACCTGGAGTCCTGTGTCCAGCTCTGGAGCCCTCAGCACAGGAAAGACATGGACCTGTTGGAGCGGATCCAGAGGAGGACCATGAAAATGATCAGGGGGATGGAACACTTCTATGAGGAAAGGCCGAGAGAGTTGGGGTTATTCAGCCTTCAGGGACACCTTTTTGCGGCCTTTCAATAATTAAAAGGGGCTTATAAGAAAGGTGGGGACACAGTTTTTAGCAGGGCCTGTTGCAACAGGACAAGGGGGAATGGTTTTTAATTAAAAGAGGGTAGATTCAGACTAGATAGAAGGAAAACATTTTTTACGATGAGGGTGGTGAAACACTGGCACAGGTTGCCAGAGGTGGTAGATGCCCCATCCCTGGAAACATTTAAGGTCAGGCTGGACGGGGCTCTGAGCAACCTGATCTAGTGGAAGATGTCCCTGCCCATGGCAGGGGCGTTGGACTAGATGACCTTTAAAGGTCCCTTCCAACCCAAACTATTCTATTCTACCATGGTATTGTGTAGTAGTCTTAAAAACAAACAAACAAAAAAACCCAAACAAAACTTCACAGTGTAATTTATTGTCTGCAGTCAGTGTCTTAACTTCCCAACCTGGGTCTTAGTATCTGTAGGGAAGCTTTACATGCAGTTATGTTATGTATTCTAGCACTGAAGACTGAGGACCAGAAAACTTGGTTATTTTGTTATCTTATTTTTGCTATTCTGTAGGGTAGTGTTACTATGAGGGTTTTCCTATATGGAAAATGTCTTAAGCATGAGAGTATTACTGGATTTATCCAATGACTTTCATGACTTTTATTCTTATTAGCACATTTCCTTCCCATGCTTCTGAACAGAGTTTTTTTAAAAACAAAACAAAAAAACACCAAAAAACAAACAAACGAAAAAAAAACAAAAAACAAACAAACAAAACTCAAAAACTATTAAGGAGGTCTTAAGGTTTAAGTACACACAGGACTGTGTAACTTAAGTATTAGATTACCATTTTTTTCAGGAAGTAATACTAATAGGTTTGAGCTGAGTGGTGAATGAGTTGGGCTGGTGTTTTTGTTTCATCCTGCTTTCCCTTTTCAGCATTCATTAATGACTGTTTTCCCTTATCTGTGGCGCTGGGTTTTTTGTTAGTGTTTTCTGGCACTGTGATAGTTGGTTTGGATGAAGTGTGGGCACTTGGACCTGAAGGAATGCAAGGACCTTTAGGAGTCCGAAGACCAGATTTCTAAATAACTCTTCTTTCCATAGCTGGAAATTGGGGGAGGCCAAGCAGGGGGGGGGCATTTCTGCAGTTCTAATAGTGATCACACTTGGCAAGACCCAGAAAAAAATCTTTCAGCTTTAGGCTGCAGGTATTTTAGCAAGTGGGGACTCATCCTGCTAATGCCTTGTCCATGCTATAGGACAGAATAGATCAGATTACATTAAAGTGGAAAGGAAGAGTATCTCCCTTGAATTCCATCTAAGATTTGCTGTCTTGTTTGTAAGAGTTCTCATATGTTAGAGGAAAATGACTGTGAACAAAAATTTTTTTCTCTTAAAACTGCTAATGATCTTCACATATGTGAAGGCTTATCTCTCAGTAGATGATCCCTGAGTGTTATCCAGATCTGTTTTCTGTTGTGTAAGTAACAATATAATAATGGCTTCAGCTGGATGGTGAAGGAAGTATTTGCTTTGAAGGTGGGATTCTCTGCAGCATACTGGTACACTTCTTTCTAGTAAGCACAAGAGACCATGGAAACATAAGGATGCATAATGAAGTGAAAGCAGGATTTTGTTATATGAGAAGCTACCCATGAAATGCAGGTTTTTTGCTTATGTTAAAGGATGATGGTGTGGTTTTTTAGGGGAGTAAGACTAAGCAGGTGTCTGATCTGTAGATAAATGAGTTATGGATACTGACCCTCTTGATTGACATGGTTAGTATTACACATCTCTGGAAACAATTGAGATTTGTCTTCTGTATCGAAGGGTAAGAACTAAATACTCATTTCTTCTCTCAAGATACTTATTTTCATATCTCATGCTCTGCTTTCATTGAAGGGGAGGGAGGCCTTGTTCATGCTAGTTTTTAAGCATAAGCAGTCTTCCTTTCTGGGTGTGGGGCCAGCCTAAAGCCATAGGGTTGATTCACCTGCACTGTTAATTAATGAAGATAGTGGAGAACTACTGCTTCAGGGTAAGAATTAGGGTATGTCTTGATCATGCTAGTTGAAAACAAAGATAGAGTGATATAGGTATCTGTGGTCTTATTCTTGTGGTTCCCATAATACTGACTTCCTACTTGGTTAAACCCTTTTCTGAAGATTACTTCCTTTTTCTTAAGAATTGGAGAAATCATTCTTGTACCTATAATAAACAGAGTTTAAATGAATACTCCCTAGTGAGTAGACTAGTATTTGGGATCACTGTGTGCACTTAGAGGCTGAGTTTTATATTCAAGAGATAATATTACAGCTGAGAAGGGGGCAAGTGCATGGAATGGCCAGCTGGGTGTCTGCCTAATTGTATCTATAGAGGTTCTGAACTAACTAAACCAGAATTATTTTCTAGATGCTGTGGACTTAAAGTCTTTATCAAGGAAACTGCCTTTCTTGTGATGCAATGCTTTATAACAAGCACCTTTGCCACTTCATCTCACCTTAAATTGAAGTTTGCAAGCTATAGCTTTCATCTAATTAATAGATTTTTTTTTTTTAATTAGAGCTGGTTATGCCCTAACTTCAGTGTTTAATATGTTCTTTGGCATGGAACTAGTTGTTGATATGGTATGAAGGGAGTATATCACCTGACACTTCTTTGATGAAAGGTTTTATGGAAAAATACTTCAAGTGATCCCGTATGGCAATTCAGGTAGCAAAGCCCTGAAAAATCAAAGGTGAAAGCCTGGTTATCCAGTCCATCATTTTGCTAATGTGTTCGTTCGGTGCATGTGTCTTTGGATCCTTTGGTGCTCCTTTCTGATCTAGTGAAGAAAATTGTTCAAGACAAGGTGGCTTTAATTTCTCTAACTTATCTGAAACATTAAAAATAAGTAACTTCTTCATCCTAAAGAGTAACATTGACGTTAGTTCACTCTACTTGGATGTCCCTCTTACTTGAAGTATGGCCACAGGGCATTGATATCCCTTACATAAATCCTTAGGAGCAAATCTTGTCTCTGAGACAGGAACTGTTTAGCTGTGGAATACTCTAATTTGGGGCCTCTGCTGGCTCATGTAGCAGTGACTGTAGAGTAGAAATTAATGCTCATACAAACCTTATAGATTTAAGCACTTGCTAGTATGTACAGCCTGTATTCAGTATTTGACTCTGATTTGCTGTGATGCTCCAGAAAAGAGAAAGTGACCCGAGACAACTAAAGGTTGAAACGTTTTTCAGCCTGGGATCGTATCAGTAATGGATTGACAATATCCAAATTGCACCAAAACACTGAGAAATGATGGTGAGTGCTTAGGGGAAAGCTGGACATAAAATCTTTGTCCATTTTCTGTGTCCAGCAAAACTGACACATCACAAGGAAGGTTTCCTCTGTTTTGCAAGATGGAGGAATTTGGTGTCTGTTATTAATTCAAGTTCTTGTAGTTGTTGTAGCAGAAGTATAGAATTCGCTGAAATAATAAGATACGCCTATTTGTAGAAAGACAAGGTATCAAACTCTACAGTACAACTAGGGACCATTTATGCGGCTAACGGTGACCAAAGTTGTCAAGGTTCAAGAATTCTGTGTTCTCATTTGGGAAAAAGCTCAGCAGAGCATGTGCTTTCTGATGTGGAATTTAGTAGTCTGTACAAGTCTGGGAAAATCTGGATGAATGAAACCAATTAATAGTTAAGGGGCTTTGTAAGATCTAGGTTGGTATGGTAATATTTATGTCTTCATAGAAAATTAATATTTCCCAACTTTTCTGTAAATAACATAAGGAAAGGGGAGATAGGTTCAAAAATTAACTAGCTGATTTTTTGAAAACTTCTGTTTTCTTTTCAAGTTATTAAAACTTAATTGCTCTGTCTGTATTAGATTTAATATTATCAAGTTCTCAAGGGATTTATCGTTCCATCCAGAGCTTGACAGACAAACTCCACAGTTCAGTAGACAAAGTTAATAGGTTTAGTAAATATTAATAAAATAAATGTATTGTACAACTAAATCTTTAGGGAAATTACTCTGGTGGTTTAATTTTAAAAAAGAAACATGATCTTGATGATTTTGTGGAGTTATCTTATTAAAATTATTTTTAGTAATTGAAGGTGGGTATCATATTTATTAGATAAACTTTAATAAAAGCTTCAGATGTACACATGGGGTAAACGAATAGGGAACTAAGTGGTATGTGTTTAAAACTCTGGAAAAAAGGGTCTTTGAAAGTTAGTGTTCACTTCCAGGAATGGTGTTTATTTGCCTGGGGCCTTCTTACACCTTTATATTTTTGGCTTAAAAAAAAAAAAAAGTAAAAATACAGGAGACCTCTAGGGTGAAAGCAAATTGGGTGTTGTGTCCAGCTTGTCAGCTGAGTACCAGTGTCTTTGCTGGGCAACAGTTACGCAGTGTCAATAAGTTTTGGGGTTTTTTTTTCCCAGTTATTACTAGAATTAGCCAAAAGCAGTCTGACAAGCCGTGCAGTAACAGCTACTCTTGCTTCCTAAGCTACCCGTGGATGTCAGGGAAATGTCAGTTTGTACCAACTGTATATGGGAATAGAACATTTTTTTTAAGGTGTTAGGACTAGGATCAGCAATGCTAAAACTTCGCTGGTTTTGGATGCAGAGACGCTTCCAATCTTATCTGAAATGGCATTGTAAATCACTAGTTTATAATGCATTATAGAGTAGTTAAACAAGAACAGCATCTACATGAAGGCTGCCCTATGACTTCTGTATGCATTATGTAATGTAGTCATTCCTAGCAGTGGTAATTGCCAACAAATATATGTCAATTTTCATGTGTTTTGTTGCTTTTGAATCTGCAAGGAGTAAACAAACAAATCTGCAATAGAGGAAGAGGATAGAATGGGTTGGTTGTGGGATTCTGGCAGGGTAACAGTATCTGGAAGAAGATGCTTTTTTCTGTGGTTCATTACCTGCTATTAGCAGTTCTATTGGAATTTGCATTGTAGGTGGACAGAGTATTTTGGAGAAGTCAAGTAAGGACAGTGGAGTGCTGCTTTTGGAGGGAGAAAAGGCAGCAGACAGTTGTTTAGTTCGTTTGGTGTTGCTTTTTTTACGATGGAAATATGTGAAGCTGAGAAATGGAAATGGTTTGGCTGCTTGAGGTTGCAAATAAAATGGACCTTGTGAGAGATTGAGTCATGGTTTGTCCAGCACCCAGGACCCACATGAACCTTCAGTAAGGAAATCTGCAAATCAGAGGGATTATTCGGGCAAAAAACGTTAGAATGTATGTTTACCAAGAATAAGTCATTCCTATTTGTCAATATACTAGGAGAGTGCTGTGCTCAAGGAAATAAAAAGTTGTTGCTGTAGCTGTTGTGCAGAAGTGTAGTAGAATTACTAATCTCCCAAGAGCAATATAGATCTTGAATATAACTTTTTGTGGTGGTCACCTACAGGAAATTCTGAAACTAAATATTATTCAAAATGCATCTTAAAGTGAAAGGTAGTCATGTAGGACCAAGCATGCGTCTAGCACATCTCTTACATTGTAAGAGATTAAGCACTCATGCTCATACTGCCTTAATCTCTGCACTGGGAACTTCAATGACTGGACAAGCAAAGTAACTAACTGCTGTGTATTGCCTACTCAGCGAACATGAAGTCCTGGAGTGCCTCTACTTTTCAATCATAGCAGCATCTACCAAAAAATGGCCTGGTTCCTTATTGCAATTTTTGGCTGTTAATATACATACTGTCATTATTGCTGTCATCAGTATTCTAGCATTGTTATTTTAAATGGATGGAACCTTGTTACATATGTGTGCTTAACAGAAACCTGGTGTTAATATGGACTAAAGTAGAATGCATATTGTAAGGACTAAATAGGCTGAATAACATGGACTGAAATAAGAAAAAAAAACACCCCAACTTTTTCTTAATATTCTAGTAAGACATCAAATAGAAATACATTCTGCTGGAAAAACTAGCAGTGTGGTTTTAAGACAATGTCTGCTGCCTCATAAATGCAGTTTCAATAGCCCAGAGTTTGGATTCACACGTACAAATGGCTGGTTACAATATTCTTTTCCATTAAGCATTTTTGGAACACATGCTTTATAAGGAAAGGTTAACTATAGGAGGAAGCTCAGAGCAGGAAAGTACAGATGTATTTGGAGCAATGAAGACCACTGGGCAAGCTCAGGATTATTACTGCTACGTGTTATTTAAAGGTAGAATCTCTGTTCAACTTTGCCAGTGTCTTCCAAGAGATGGTGTTCTGCCCTAATTAATTTCAATGTCCAAAGTAATTGTGGCTAAATCCTGAATTTCCACATGATTGGATTTCAGTTCATGTAGTCAGAAAGGTAGCCTATATGATAATAAGAATCAATATTTTGCTCTTAAAGTTATGAATATTGTTACATTAACTGTGTGTTATTCTACACTGGAATTAGAGCTCTGAAAATCTTTACAGTGCTGCCTTTTGAAATTGTGCATTTGTATAGATTTTTTTTTAGTAGGTAAACATAATCACGTTGTCAGACAGTGGAATAAGCTTTGGGAGGAATGCAGTACCTGGAGCCTTGGGAGGCTGGGATAAATGAGGACTCGTGCATCCCTGTGAGTTGCATACAGTCGGAAAAATTGCTGTGGTAGACTTCATTATTGTAGGTATTTCTGATTCTTGTCAGAATTCATTGCTCCAGGTAAAGCATTTATTGACTTCAGCTGGGAGAAGGCTTTTTATGGATTTTGTTTTATATCTTAGTATTAAATTGCTGAAACTGTTTGTTATGTAATGTTAAGATTATGTAATTAGAACACTGTTTCAGTGAGTAATTAATCTGTTTGGGAGTGCTCCATAGATTCTCATCAGTACTGGAACTTCAGGATTATTAAAATAGTTGTGTGAAGTGATACGAAACTTAACATTAGTGTCTGGCATCAGGATAGATATTACAAAATAGTCCTTGGATGAACTGTTCAGTCATTGAATCAAGCAAATGTCTTTCACTTCCGTCCCCCTCAAACACACTACCTGGGATTGCTGTCTCTTGTGTAGCTATGAAAATATGAAGACACTAAATTGTCAACTGAACACATGTAATGTTTCAGATTTGCACCTAGTCTGAAATAATCAGTACTGACTCTACCATGGCTGGTGAAGAAACTGCCTAACCTTTGTAGGATGTGATGGCAAGGGCAAATGTCATTTTAATGTTCTCCTAATGTCATCTTACATAGTATTAAGTAGGACTGTTTAGCAAAGGCCATTTTTCTATTCTTGTGCAGCTTGGAGGTGCTTGGAATGCTGAAGACTTTTCTTAAAAGAAGATTTTTCTTAAAACAATCTTAGTTAACAAAATAACTAGGAATGCTGTCTAAGGAACAGCTGAATGGAGACACTGGCTTCCTTTGATCTGCAAGGAAGCCAGTGGCTAAGCTGCTCTTGTTCCTGCTTGTATCCTTTTCCAGAGCTACATAGGGATGTTGCAAGGCCAGACCATCTGCAGGCAGTGCCTCTCTGAAGGTGCTGTCAGGTGACCCTGCATGTTCATGCACTTTGCTGTTCCCCACGGATATAGCCTGTCCCAAGTAGGTAATGCTATTTAAGGGAATCAAGTAACATAAAATAATCTCGGGCTACTGACTGATGTTCATGAAAATCTTGGTGCCCTGTATCATCACCTTTTATAAACCCTAAACTTGATATGTTTTTCTTGTTTTAGATCCCTCTAGAAAAGGCTTCAGGGCCTTTAGGACCCTCCAGCCGTGCGCTTTTATCATTAAACCTAGTCTCTTCTGAGCAGTTAAAGCTGTGGTGTAGTAGCAAGCATTTTTTTATAAATATGCACAAAAATTAATTGAATTTGACATAGAACTGAAGTAAAAATCAGCATAAACAGTGCCAATTTTATTGCAACTTCTGGACTAGCTGTGGTGAGCTAGTCTGTACACTGGGCCCGACCTCTCTGGAGGCAGTGAACTTGAAGTGAGCAGTGGCTGTACCCTGCTGCTGGTTCTTCATGGGCCGTGTGGGAGGGTGGGCTGGAGGAACTGACTGCCCTCTACCTGCTTTCAAGAGTGGAACTGGGGGCAGGAGGGGAGATTCAGATCTGTGCCACATCCTGTTTGCTGTTGCTCACACATGTTCTGCCTGTTGAAGTAAAATCAATTGCTCCAAGAAAGCTTGCTTGTAGTTGCTTTTTCAGTTTCCTATTTTTGTCCCCTTCTTGGTCATTAATCTGCTCTACTTGAGTTGCAAGAAAAAAGTTTTGCATTTCTTTTGATACGTTGAAGATAAGCAATAGCATTGAGCATGGATTGATCTTGGTAGAACACTATTAGAAAGTGCACTCTTCAGATTTCCTCTGGCAAAAGGTGTTAAAGCTGGACAATCTTAAGGTATTTACCTGATGTTATAGTTGTGTAGTACTAATTTTGTAATCAAATTGTGAAGAGGAGTTGGCATCGTGACGAAATCTTATTTGAGCAAAACCAGTGAGTTGATTCACCAGGCTGGCTTGCATAAAACCAGTTGGATAATTTTGCCATGCTTTTTTCATTTCATGATCTAATGCTTTGCAGATAGTTCGGTTATGGGTCCTGTATCAGCTGAACAAGAATATAGCTATCTGGATTTCTGGTACTTGAGCGTAACACTAATTTCTTCAGTTTTTGTAATTTTTTTACATGCTCTGTCAATGTCAGTGTTTTGGATAGCTCTCCTGTCACATCCTTTAAATTACTGAATGAAAGTTATTTGATCTTATGATCTAGCAAGTGTTCAGATAGTAAAGATCTCTGCCGATGTAGTAGGAATGTTTCCTAGCATCTTGCTTGTTTAACCCAATAGTGTTTCTTTCCTTCCCTAGTGTATGCCTATACTTTAGCACTGTAATTAATGGGTTTCAAAAACTGTAATCCAAGCTAAACATTCTTAGTCATGCTACTGTCTTCTCCTTGAATGCTGAACTATAGAGCTCTTAATTTTAGTTTTGGGGCATGAGGGAAAATCCAGTTTCCTACACCTTTGATGTTCCAGCTTTCCCATCTCCACTTCTTTGTCTGACATACTGTTTCCCAGGTGCAGGAATGTCCAAACTCTTGTCATTCAGAGCATGCTTAGTGTTTTCTTCGCTCAGGGTGTTCCTCCGCTTTTCACCTGCCCTTGTGGCAGCTCTTCAGTAATTTGGGCACTGTTTTGTCTTAAAAACAAGTGTTGTCAGGCTTGAGTGCCATCTTTCCAGTTGCTCGCTGAAGGGGCTAGCTCAGGCAGGAGAGTGCTGCCTCACTGTCTGCTTGCTAGGCTCTGTTTTATTAGAAGTCCTGAGAGGGCACAGATGGGACTGAGGGCAGGAATGAAGGGGCCAAGATAGTCTGTTGTACCCTGCCTACTCTCTTGGGCAGCCGATGAAGGGCAGGAAGCCTGAAATAATTCTTAATGAGTTAAAGTGATGTTCTGGGACTGTAAATGAGCTCAGGAGTCCTTATAGCAATCCCAGGTGGATGGGAACAGTCAACAAATGTGTATGTTCCCCATTTCCAAGAGGCTGTTGGGAAAGAGGTAAGGTCATGGGAGTACAGCTTGTATCAGATCCTTCTGAAAACACCTTTGTGTGTTGCTTTATTGCCTAGTCAGCCATGGTAAAAAGGAAAAATATATAGTCCAAGAAGCATCAGTAACTTTTGATGCTTGTCATGCTTTAAAGGTAGAAGTAAAATCTAAAAAGATATTTCAAGAACTGCAAGTTCTCTCATATTTCTGTTCAGTACCTGTACTGTGTCTAAATCAAAACCAGGGCTTTAAGAAAACAACTTGGTTAAAAGCAATCTGCTTCCTAAAAGCCAGTTTTATTACAGAGCTTGCCTGTACTAATCAGCTGGAACTTTCTCAGCTTCACTCAGGGAAACAGATTTGATAGTACACAAGCATTTGAAAGGAAGACTAATATGGCAGGTTGGCTTGTTGCATGTGTGGGATTGTCTTGAGTAGCTTTCAGTTTATAGTTTGCTGTTTGGCTTAATGCTCAAAACAGTTTCCTTTTACTTAAGTACTAGAATAACTTTGGCTATGAACTCTGACAGCCGTATGGCCTCTGTTACTTACACGGAGCTATTAACTACACATATGCTAATAGTGATTTTTTTTTTTTTCCAAGGGGGATTTTGGAGAGGAAACAGAGTGGAAGACTAAAAATAATTGAAGCTCTGGCTTTTGCTAGCCCTTTTTAAATTTTATTAGTCTGTAGAGAGGAAAATTCTGTCCTTCTAACTTTAGTTTGATGTCTTACAGATTGACATTACCTTCTATGAAAAAGTAAAACCAAAACTTTTTCTTTTCCAGACTTGAATGTAATACGTAATATGACTGAAAATACTAAATTATTTTTTCATAGCAAATACTATTTTTGGAACATGCATGTGTCTGTACTGGCAAGATACTGCAGCATGAGAAAATCATGCTGAGGCAATACTGTTAAATGAATCCTTGTAAAAATCAATTTAGTCAATACTAAGTGTTTCCTGTGTATAACATTCTTTTGGAGAAAAGATGATTTCTGTCATCCAGTCTATATTCCATTGTGGCTAGTGTTCAGTCTTTTATACGTTAATAAACATGGATTCCTTACTTGCTAGCAATGATAAAACTCCTTCAGTATAGTCTTGGCTACATTGTTGGCTGTTCTTTCTGTCTCTCTTTTCATGAAAAGTTGTTCTAATCTCACCTAATTGGGATGGTTATATTTGTAATATATAAAATCAGGGTATTATAATAGTGATAATATACATACATATTACTTTGTATGTTTTTTATAAACACACACATATGAAAAAGTCAGGATCTGGGTCTTCAAAGCATCCTGCATGCATGTAACAAGAAAATACCACTATTTTTTTTCTGGGAGTAAATTATAGGTTGAATTGTAGTCCACACATCAGTGTCATTTTCTAGGCTGAATTCTCCTTAGCAGTTTGTGGGCATCTGAGTGTACTAACAACTTAAACCATGGAAGTGTGTGGCTAAGACACTGTAACACAAAATCCTATGTCTTCATGATCTAAAGCAGAAGGTTGTGGTATCTTCTTGATATGAAGATTTACCCAGTAAGCTGAAAGGTTGACTTTTATCTCTGGGAAATTACTTAGCAGAAACATAATTTCCTTGGAGGTCTAAACAAGAGCTTGTTCCTGCTCCAGAAAAGCTAGACTGTTACACTGGAAAGAGAAAAAGCAATTGGGACTTGTTTGACAAAAGTAGAGGGAAATAAAACAAAAAGCCTATTCTGTTGAGTGAATTTAATAAAGCTAAAATATCAAAATATAAAGACACTGAGGCATTCTAGCTTGTTAGCAAAGCTAACAGACGGCTTCCTCTTGGCAGCGTACAGTTGCTTTTAGTAATTACATTAATGTATTAGTGTCCAGAACAAGCATTTCTTTCTTGCTCTTTTTATAGTATGAGATAGTTTATATCTTATGTGTACCATAAACTGTTCTGTGGTCAAACATCTAGTAAGTATTGAAAGCAACAGAGATTGTCCTATGTAGAGCATTTCTGGAGTAAATGAAAATCTTGTAATAAGCCTAATCCTGTTCTTAGTGTGAAGAGAACAGGATTTTAGCTATACTATTTGAAATCCCTAGTCTTCCTAGGGTACACATGTGTTTCTTGCTAAAGTTAGAAATATTAAAAAATAATGTCAAACCGAACAAATGTGGTATTGTCTTTCATAGCATTTGAAGAATATTTGATGATGATGAATTGTCCCTTTGACTGCAGTTGTTTCTACAATTGTTTTTTATGCTGCAAGCTTTGCCCTCTGAGAACTCGAAGAAGGATTGCAAAATGCTCATGGCTTTCAAGATGGTGCCTTTGGCAGTCATGTTGCACTGGATGACCACTTCAGATGTCCATTTTTTGGGCTGAGAATGCTAAGACTTTTGTCAACTTTCTTGATTTTTAAGCAATAAATTTAGTATTTTAGTGAGGGTTTACAGTGCAGATAGGCATTTTGAAGATGCCACTCCCGTAGTCAGTGTCTGTCTCTTTAATCTGAGGGAAAAGTACTGTTGCAGGAAATTGGACGTTTTATTTCAAAAGGCTAAAATGCTAGGACCACTACTTCTGGCAGCATACACTGCCATCATACTTAATCTGCAGGACAGGAGATGACTGGATAGTGAAATCTTGCACAAATCAGTTTTGCCTCTTAATTTGGAAGAAGCCTCTCTTCCCTCCTACTTCTCTCCCTCTCCCCTTTGAGTCCCCAGCTCATGGGCTGCAGGGAGACTTCATGCATATTCCTTAATAAAGACTCCACTCTTCTTCACTGAGAGCCTTAAGTTTAGCATGCAGCTATCTGGCATTCTGCATGAAGTTTGACTTGAACACTCAACGATGTACTTCTCAAGTGGTCAGCTGTTCAGTGCTGTTCTTTACTGTGATCTTGAACTTCCTGCACTGCTTTATACAGGATATGTATTTGAGATGGTATATCTGACTGACATATTTGGAAATGATTTTTCTGTGTTCAGGCAAAACTTGTAAAAGATCCTTTTCATTTTTCTTTTAAAACTATGTGGAATATGCTTGGAGATGAATGTGCTGATGACAGAACATAGGTTCCTTCAGGGTATATTTTCTTCCTTATTTAAAGTTCCCCGGCTCCTGCATAATCAGTTTGTTACAGAACTGAAAACATCCTTGAATAATTATCTACAGCTCTTGTTATAGCTCTTGATGGTCCAATTAATCTGGACTTTCAGCTGCCACTGGAGACATAAAAGTAGTGATATGATCTATTTATAAAATTTTTGAAGGCAAGATTTGATCTGTATGTGATAACCTGAGACTTGCTATGCGGATTAAGGACTCTGTGTATAGATGTTTTAGATTACTTGGCTTACTGTGAAGGAATTTCAGGTTGAAATTAGATTCAAAGCTATGAAAATGATCTGAGTGAGGCCATCTCTTATCTCTGGGTCCTCCATATGATGTTTTTCTTGGTGTGGTAGGAGATCATATTCATCAGGCAGAATCATGGTGCTGTTAAATAACCAAGTACTGCTGTGTAGAAGCAGTGACAGTCATTTGATTGACATGTTGTAGGAGGGGGTTCTTATTGTCTTGCCTTACATTTTTAGTGATGTTTGCACTTGCTGTATAACAATATTTGCCTAATGTTTTTTATGTTGTTGTTCTTAAAACATCATGGTGAGCTTACTCTCATAAACAGGTTTGGACGAACAGGTGACATTGCTGGGGTTGTTTGTGTGTAATTATGGTATCTGAGCTTGTTAAATACATTTGTAAGAGAAATGCAGATGTTGCTCGATCAACTTCTCCAGATTCTTGTGGGAAGGCAGATGATGATCATGGTATCATCTTTAGGAAAAATTATCCACTCATACCACTCAGTTAAGTTGAAGTTTCCAGGGGCTTTGTGAGGGATCTTGTTGGGAATAACTTAGAAACGACAGGTTTTCTATATGGTACCTGCAGAAATGGTTTAGAATAGACTATTTCCCAGCTATGGTACGTACAAGCTCCTGTTCTCATCAGGCTCTGAGAATATTAAACTATTTTGGCACTCCTGTCAGGAATCTGGGATTAAATGTCTTACAACTAGTTCAGGCTGAAGTTTTGTCAATCATGCTTGTTTTATATTAGAGAGGTAATATGGGACACTTTATTATACCTTTCAGTCTTTCTTTGGAGAATTGCTTCAAAGTGGTGAAATCAAGTAATTGATTGCAACTTATAAGATGTTAGTGTGTATCAGTGTGAAGTGTCATTGAAGTGCTTACATAGCGTGTGCTCTTATGTATCTCTTCAAATCATCATGTGATACAGGCTGAGCACTGCACTAATACAGAGCAACAAGTTTTGATGAGCCTGATTTTTTTTTTTTTGGTTAAAATTTGATCTTGCTGAAAAGAGTAAATTGAAGGTAGTCAGCTGGGATCTGATCTTCTCCTATGATTCATTTGCTGAGTAGTTTTGTGTGTACATGTTGAATTTGAAGTGAATAATGTATTTTAAAGTATTCAAGGCCTCCTAAACTGGGAGATGCTGGTAATATTTCTTCTGAAATGTGAAGTAGCAGAGTATTCAGCTTTCAAAGGTTCTCTTGGCTTTGGAACTGGGCAGTGTCCTTATATTTTGTTCTTCCTGTAAAGCTAAGGAATGGACAGACTCTTAAAACTAGGTTTTAGAAATGTGTAATTTTCGGAGGCATCTCTGCATAGCGTTGTTTTCAGTGACCTATAAAACAAAACAACCTCATCACTAATATTTCTACTTTTGGCTTTGCAAGAACCTTACAGGTGATGGGTTTTCATATGGAGCTGCATAGTTTGTCTCTTTGCATAGTACTGAGTCATTTTGGTCCATAAGTTTCTTTTCTAGGAATCATCTTAATCTAATTCTCCTCTTTGCTCTTCTGCCATAATCCCTAGAGCTCATAGGTCCCAATATTATTGCTGTTCCTTCAGATACATTCATCTTGTGAGACACTTTCAAGTCCCTCATGACTCTTATAATTTTTATGAGCACCTGCTCACGTGTTCCTGCTTTTCTAGTCCTTTATCCTGTCCTCTTCTAAAAGAAGCTATAGAAAAATGGTTCTTCTCATTTCAGACAGCCTTTTGTAATTCATATTCAAATAGGTAAAAAGACTAGTCCTGCATTACTTGATCTAGATGTGCAGCAGCCCTTGGCTTATCTAATGCTATGTACAGTTGGCAGTCTTTCTACAGCAAAGCTGATTTAAACAGTATATGTGCCACCTGATTTACGCTGCAGTTACACAAGAGGATCTGATAGTACCTATAGTCTGAAAGGTCTGGAGGCAAGAACTCCTTACAGCTCGATAGCTTCAGAAAAAGGAACAAAAGAGTATGTAGAGCCAAACACTTAAATTCAGTGGCAGAACAACTTTGAAAACAAAAATCAAGATGTATAATCTCCCAGGTACCCTTCTCACATTGTCACACCCTGAATTGAATCCTCTGGATGTGAATCAGAGTTGGACCATGTGAATGAAACTGTAGGTTAACTGTTGCACATTCTTAGACCTCCTGACCTGCATGCTGCTCTAGTATTTTAAAGTGAAATTCCAGGTATCTTTCTTGCCCCTTTGCATTGCCACCTCTTGTGCAAACACCCCAGAAAGCTAGAGAAGAATTAGCAACAAGTTTTAATCTAAAATACAACAGAAATAGCAAATTCCTTTGAGTAAGTTTTCATTCATCAAGAGATGGTGGAAACGATCTAGGGCCACATATTGTCAACTATCTCTTTAAAATATAAAAATAAATATTTCAACAGGACTGTTTTAAAGGACTTCAGGCTGCTGGACAGGGATAGAAATCGCGTGGTTACTGTCTCATTTACGAGTTCTTGTTCTCTGTCTGAGAAGAGGAGGAACCAGCCCATTGTGTTCTTCCTTGGGGGAGAGGGGCTAATTCTTCCTCTTCCTCCTCCCGTTCTCATGATGACTCTGCTTTAGAGTAGTCTGCCTCCTCGCTGGTGGGACAGTATGCTTCTTCCTCCTGTTCTCTCTTAGGAGAAGCTTCTTCATCCCTTTCTAAATGAGTTGACTTCTGCTTCCAAGATTTCTTCTTGTGTATAGGGGCCACTGATAGTGACATGGGTTGGTTCTCTGGTGTAGCTGCAGTGCCTGTCGCAGTGGTTGGAGTAGCTGCAGTGCCTGTCACTTTGTCCAGAGACCTTCTCTTCCCCTTGAGGGTTCTGAATAGTGTTGAACAGGGCTCAGTAGGCATGGGCCAGGCCCCAGCACATTGCAGTGATTTATGTCTCTCTGGAATTGGCAGGGTAACAGCATACTTTTTCCAAATATTTTACTAGTTTTTCAGGGTTCTGCACTTGTTCAGGGGTTAAGTTCCAAAATGTTGGAGGTACCCACTGTCCTAGTGTCGTGGTNAGAAGAGGCTGAGGGGAGACCTCATCACACTCTACAACTACCTGAAAGGAGGTTGTAGTGAGGTGGGGGTTGGTCTCTTCTCCCAAGTAACAAGTGATAGGATGAGAGGAAAAGGCCTCAAGGAGGTTTAGATTGGACATTAGGAGAAACTTCTTTACTGAAAGAGTGGTCAGGCCTTGGAACAGCCTGCCCAGGGAAGTGGTGGAGTCACCATCCCTGGAGGTATTTGAAAGATATATAGATGAGGTGCTTAGGGACATGGTTTAGTGGGCATGGTGGTGTTGGGTTGATGGTTGGACTCGATGACCTTAGAGGTCTTTTCCAACCTTAGTGATTCTGTGATTTTATGATTCTATGAAACACATTCAGGAGACATAGCAATAGGAACATGCTGGTTTGAACATCCCAAGGATATTCAAAATTCTCAAGAGCTGTTTTAATCAGCCTGGAGGAGAAAGGGAAGGTGTAGGAAGGTGTCTCCCCCTTAGACTGGTTCTCTGAGGAGAAGTAAAAAGTGTAATTATTAATAGTTTCTGAAAGATAGCTGCTGAAGTGCAATGTCATGACCAATAGTTTTACCATACCATAAGCCAATGTTACATGGTACAGCAAAGTGGTAACTTTAATCCAACTCCCAGAGGTGATAAACAGCACCACAGGGAGTGCATATGGCAGGTGCGGGGTTACATAGCACAACTCTGAGAAGAAGGACAACAACTCTTGAGAGCCAATGAATCAACATTGTGACCAGCAGCTACTAAACTAGTATAACAAATGCTTATCACAATTTTATTTTAACACTCTGGTCAGATCTGTTGTTATCTCAACCCTTTTTTGGCACCCAACATGGGGCACAAAGACTGTCATGGTTTAACCCAGCAGGCAGCTAAACACTACACATCTGCTTGCTCACTCCCCATCCCCTCCAGTGGGCTGGGGGAGTAGGGAGAGTAAAAGTGAGAACACTTATGGGTTGAGATAAGAACAGTTTAATAGTTGAAATAAAATAATATACTACTAAGAATAATAATACTAATATGTAATGAAAATAAACATATCAAAAAGAGAGAAATAAAACCCAAGAAAAACAAGTGATGCAAATAGAAAAAAAAAAACCACAACAAAGCAAACAAACAAAACCAAACCCAGACAAAACCACAGCCAANCCAAAACAATTGGTCACCACCTGTGGACCGATGCTGCTGAGCAGCAGCCCCCTGGACAGCTTTCCCCTAGTCTATATATTGAGCATGACATCATATGGTATGGAATATCCCACTGGCTGCTTTGGGTCAGTTGTCCTGGCTGTGCCCCCTGACAGCTTCTTGTGTATTTCCAGCCTTCTCAGTCAGTAGAGCATGAGAAGCTGAGAAGGCCTTAACTCTGTGTAAGCACTTCTCAGCTGTAATGAAAACATCTCTATATTATCAACACTGTTTTCAGCACAAATCCAAAACATAGCCCCATACTAGCTACTTGCCACTTAGTTTTCTTCCTAAGACCCTTTGCCTTGTGGGCTGCATATCACTCTATGCTTAGAATGAGGCTTCATTTCTTTCTCCTGCTACCATCCCAGTGACTTTGTAAGCCTTTCCAGGGAAAACCAGGGGAGGAAGGGGAAGAGGAGATTTGGAGCTGATCATCTTATAGTAATTGTTTAGTTCTTCTCTGGGTATCAGCTTGTTAGTAAAATAAATTTAGGGAATGGCTGTTATCCTGCTAAAGTCTTTTGCACCCAAAGTTTTTGCAAGTCCTACTGATTTTTTTTTTTCCTTGGCAAGTAACTGATATTGTCATTCTTCGTTGGATATCAGATTGCCTCACACACTAACATTTCTTGCTGTAGAATGCAAACTTCCCAAGCTCTTATGAGAGGGAATGGGCTGTATGGTGTGCTGCTGTTAAAAAACAAACAAAAAACCCCACCCAAAGGCAAAAAACCCTTAGGGTCTTGTTATATAGCCTATGTAGTAATGTTTCTTATGTTTTTGTTACAGTATGAGGAGTCAACTCTTGTTTTCAGTGAAGTCAACAGAGCTCTGATTAACGCAGCTCTGATTGTATTGAATTCCAAATTCACTTTGAGCATCATGTGAAAACTATTAGTATTTGCTCTGTTAAACTACAAAATAATGGCCTGGGAAATCTCGGAATTTGTTTATGTCAGTTTTGTTATTTAAGTACAAAGCTGGGCATAGCAGCGTGTTTTTCTGAGGCTTTAGAAAGTGAGAATAGACAAACATGCTATTAAAAGGTTTGTTAAAGATCCTAAGGGTGCAGTCCAGAAACGAGACCACACAAACTCTGCTTCAGAATGTTTTCATTTTCTGCCTGTCAACAAATTATACTCTGCTCTATGGAGTTTTATAATAGTGTTACTAATAATGTTACTGCACGTTCTGGATGGAAACTATGCACACATAGAACAATAAAATCTGAAAGTTTGTTTTAAGACAGTAATGCAAGTAAATGCTCTGCTCAGGGTTTGCATTTGGGATTGTCACTTGTTAAAATGGAAATGGGAAAACAAACAGGAAAAGCAGGTGGGGTTGGTTTGTTATGGAATGTACCACCATGTCTTGAATTCAACTCAAGCATGGAGACCATAACAACATTAACCCTTAAGGGCATTTGTGTGAGTCAACTGTTGATATTTTTAGAATCAACTCCCCCAACAGTGTCAAATGTGCAAAAGTAGAATAAAAAATAAATTAAAATCTGATTTCTCTAGCTTCCTTAGTTTCAGCTCTGCGGTTGACTTTTTGTAATCTAACTGATCCTTTTTTAATGTTTGTGCTTTGATTTACTTGGTGGTCTTGTATATATGGATTCTTAAGCCCTTATGAAGCTCTAATTAAACTGATCATGTTGCTCTGATTCAACAGACAACTTAAGCATGTGCACATGTTCTCTACTGGCTAATGAAGTGTCTGTGTTCATTTGAATAGCCCACTGAATCAGGGCTACTAAACCGATGGACTGACTCTTCAGTTGATGCACCTTCAGACCTTTAAGGAAAACTGTATCTGTATTTTTAATATTTAGTGGAAACTTATCTGATATGCCAGTACAATAAGGTCTGATCGGCAGGCACCCCTCCAGGTTTCCCCAGAGCAGCTGGATGCTCTGTGTGTCTAAAGGAAATACTGAGGGAGAAAAAAACAAGTTTATTAAGGATAAGTGAAGTGCTTGTAATATTATCCTCTGTAATATTGTATTTTTCTCAGAACTCCTGACAAACTTTACATTTACTCTTGATAGGTACTTAGTAAAAATGGCAGGGATATTCCATAGATCTGAGTTTATCCAGATACTTTCTTAGGGCTTCTATTGATTTCTGTTCCATCATGCTTGTTCTATTAAAGGATTGATTTATTCTTGCTTGATGTGACTCAAAGAAGAAACTTATCCCTTCATGTCAAACACAGAGTAAAAGCTAGGTATCAAAGTAGAGATTTCTACTCTAGTTATCAGTAATGAGTTGCCCACGGAAGGATATAGTTCCTTGCCATGGTTTCCAAATGTTTGTTCATCTGCTTACCTAGGAAGTCTTTGTTATATACCCAGTGAGATTTGCAGCTGGTTTCTTTTGCTTAATTGCACTGGCCTACAGGAGCGGTAGCTTGTTTTCATTTTTGAAACATAGCATTTATAACTAGTTGAAAGAAACAAAAATAATAATTAGTGCTTTTTACTGTATAAGCTATTAGGTTTTAAGTTAGCCATGTGCATGAAAAAGTATATTGAGAGCTTTACAAAATGCTGTTTAAATGAGGTGCCTGATTTGTAATCCTCAATTTATAGCTTTTTGGGGCATTAATAATCCTGTTACTAATTCTGTGACATCTTGTATGTAAGATGAGTTCAGTGACCAGGGCATGAACTGGATGAGGCTTATGCATAGCCATGATAATAAGCTATGGAGAGATTAGTAGATGAGAAGCATCACCTTGTGTAAGTCTTCCTGTTGCCATGTGACTTTTTCTTTTGGGCAACAGATGATGGATATTGAATAACCCTCCCGAACTTGCCCTCAGGTTCTCTCTGCCTTTGCAGGACGGGGTGGTTGGGCCCTGGCCCTTCATCTTCCTTTGGGTCAGGTGAAGAAGCAACAGGAAAATGAGGGTGTCTCCTCTGAAGTGCCAGAAGGGCTAGACAGGGAATAAGGGCAGGGACTGTCTCCCTTGCTTTCAAATAGAGAAGTTTTTAATCTTGTGGGTGGTTTTGGGAGAAGGATGGGGGTTAATTCTGCATTTGAGAGCAAGAAAAAGGTTTGAGCAAGACTGAGAGGAAACAGTGAAAAAAAGCAAATGACACTTATTCCAGGGGCAAGGGTTCTTGGGTTAAAATTCTGTTACTGATGACATTACCCAAACTGTATCCCTTATACCATCCTTGGGATTTCTGTGAATGTTGTCACTACATGTAGTAACACTGAAGTAGATAAAACAGCTTTCTTCCCCCAAGATACACCCTTCTTTTCTCTGCACCAGTCTGTGATGGTTTAAGCACAGTTGTCTACTTTATGTTAAATTTTCAGGTACAGTGTAAATAAAGCATGCCATGAAGTCATAAATCTAACCACTCACAGCTTAATGGGTAAGCACAGAATGATACAGTCATTGTTGTAATGAAGAAGGTGCAAAATGTAACCTGTGCCTGAAATGGCTGAATTGAGCACTCTGTCATACTCATTAACTTAATTTGTAAATCTGCCTCCAGTTCAGGGCTAGTTTCTTAGCGAATCAGAGTGAGTTTATGTTGACTACCATACCAATGAGTGGGGTGAGAGAAAATAAATTGCAAAGCAACTTACTCTCCTTTTTTTTTTTTTCCTTCCCCTCCCCTTTGTGTGAAAGTGGCCTGATTCTCCTCCCACCTGTTTGGCCCTGGAGAGCTCTGTCATTCTGGCTACCTAATCCTCCTCCTCTGCTCAAATGCTGTCTTGACTGCTGTCATGTCAACTTATTCACCACCCAAAATTCATTTAATCTCAAATGCTTCTTGGGGTTTCCTCCTTGCCTACCTGCTGTTCTGCATCCTGCTTTACTCCAGAAGAGAGGTGACCTCTCTCCCCTTGCTAACTTTTTGATCTTCTTCCCACAGTTCTTGATAGCAACTGGGGATTGAGGGCTCTCCCATAACAGACTCCACACCTGAGGGAGGTCCCTGAGCTATGAACTGAGGGACCCCAGAGACTCTTCTGAGAGAGCCGGTGTATGCTTGCTGTATTCTTGCACACATTCCTGGCTGATTGCTTTTGGTCACAGTCATGGTTTGGTTTGATTGAGTGTGGTTATTTTTGTCTTTTATTTTACTGGCTTTGTTTGTGTAAAACTGATCTACTCAAACTTCAGCAGATGGCTGCAAGTGCTGCCATGTTTAGCAGTTTTGCAATACATTTCAGACTTCAACATATTTACCGAATTTTGTATGAGAAACGTGATTCAAGGCAAGCAAAAATATGTTGTCTCTAACCATCACAGTACACTTAATCTTGCTGGTTTTGGTGTACTGTGGTGGCTGTCTTGACAGAAGTCAGATCAGTTTCACTCAGTATTATGCATAGAAAACATCTTAAAAATTAAATTATTATTTAATTTGGGAAGCTAGTGTATTGTTCCAAAACAAGGCAATTCTTGAGCTGGAAATAAAAAGACAAAGGAAAAAACCCTTTACCGTGACCTTATAAACATGGGCATTTAAAGATCATTGATGTAATCCTGTAGTAGAAATCTTTGTTTAAAAAAAAAAAATCAACAAATTTGTTGCTGACTGTTTCAGTAAAACATTATTGGAATGGTCAAAGTCCAAAGTAGGAGGAACAGAGGACAGCGTTGTGGTGTGCAGAACCTGGCCCTCCTGAGGGCTGCAGTATGAGAGGCCAGAGCCATGATGGTGGCTCATGGGACTGTGGCTGTTGGGAGGCTGGGAAGCGCTGACAGGCTGTATAACATCTCACCAGCCATAATTTTATTGGTGCTTGGCCTCTAGCAAGCATGAGATAACTTGGGTTGGTGTGGTCTTACTGAGGTGTAGTAATAAGGAAGGAAAAAAAAAAAAAGGGGGGGGGTGCGGGGTGGGTCTTCCACTCTAAGTCAGAAGCTCTGCCTGTGGTTCTTTGTCCTGGAGGGTGCAGAGTAGCTCTAAGTCTCCCATAGTTTGACATACTGAATTGATTTACCTGAGCTTCTCTGGGCAGTGTGGTAGTGCCTATCTGGCTGACTGTTCTGGGTGTCTGTGGCAAGGTGTTGGGGGCTGCAGGGGCCTTGGTGAGGAGATGCCAGGGTTGCCCCACGCTGGACACAGCTGTTTCCACAGGGCACAGCTGAGCCCCTCAGCCAAGATGGCGGCACCTCTGGGAAAGCGTATTTAAGAAAGGACAAAATGCTGCACAGATGGTGAGGAGTGAGGGGGAAAAAGTGACAAACAGCCTTGCAAGCACCCAGGTCAGAGGAGTTTCCCATCACTTTATTCGCAGAAAAAAAAACCCCACCTTGGTATGATATTTCTGTTCTTTAGAGTGCACAGAAATAGCTTGTGAAAGCTTAGATCAAGAAATTAAGCCATGGTACTAGGAAGCTCTTTGTGTTGTTTTTTCCCATCTCTTCCCTTCATGGATAAATGCTGGAGAGATCACTGAAGGAATTATTTTAGGAATGTAAACTTGTTTCCCACTATTTCAGTAGTGTGATACGGAACTGGAGCTTTTTGGCTTAGATGTCTTTGATGTGAAAGAGATGCAACTCTGCATACTTCTTTTGCTATCTTTGTAAGGGCGTTCACTATACAGGTTTCTATATATCTTTGATGGTTTGCTCAGCCATGCACAAAAACCCCAACTCCTGTTTTCAGTTGAAAGTAGAGAGAGAAAACCAGGTTCCACATCAGTGCTGGCCTTCATTGAGATAATCTGTTCCTCAGGATCAGCAGGTGTGTAGTCAGAGTAACTAGTTTAGCTACCTTAGTTTTTTTTTTTTAAAATGTCTGTCTGTTAAACTGGAGATGCAAATAGGAAATGCAGTACTTAGCAAGAGTTTGTGGCTTTGCAATCCTCTAGAGAAAATTGGTTCTATAAAATGATGAATGGGTTGCAATGAGGCATAAATATCACATTTTCATTTCTGACAGTTACAACTCTGTTCTAGTGTTTTTTCTGTTATATTAAAAAAAAAACCAACACATATTTTGCCTAGACCAACACAGATCACAAAACAAGTACCTTTATCAATAAGCAGAAGCGTGTGTAACACTTGGTTTAGCACAATTATTCAAAGTTGCACAGTTAAGATGCGCGGGAGTGCATTTTCTCTTCTTTTCAGTGGGTTTAAGAATGGAGAGAACACTAGCCTGGAAACTGGGTGAGGATTTGCTAAAATAGAAACCAATTATTTTGGGATATGCCACTGATACTGTTTTTTGAACTAAGGGGAAAAACTTAAAACTTATATAATCCAGCAGTTAGCGATCATTTGTCACCTAAAAGCAGTGTTTGACTAGTACTGAAGTTTTTGCTTTTCATGTTCTGCCATCCTATGTCCTGTGTGTCAAGACCTTCTCTGTCAAAAAGTGTGCATACACTTCAGATCACAAGCAGCTTCCTGAACTATTTAGCAGTGGTTAACTCAGCTGGAACTGATGGTCAAACTAACCTGCATGGGAAGGGAACAGACTGCTTTAAGCATGAATTTCACTGCAGTAGGATGGTTGAAATAGTTGGGGTGACAGTGAAACATGAACACTTGATTTTTTTTTTTTTTTTCCCCCCCTTCTTCCCAGCAGCAGCTGTCAGTGAAAATCTTTTTGGGGTACGGAATACTGTTTGAATAAGCAGTAATACTTTGAATGGTGTCAAAAGCCATGAAAGGCATTAGGCTATACCTGCCCAACAGTTGAAGAGGATATATTGCAACTACTGTGGGCACATGTGTCATGCAGGGATGTGTAGTGGAGGTGCCAGAGTCTGCACTGAAACAAGGCATGTGTTCCTAGGCAAGCAGATGCAGCTTTTGCTGATTTGTGACCCAAAGTGATATATCTGCACTAGGTCCTGTTTAAACACTAACTCATGTCAGTGATAGTTCATGTGCACATATACTGTGCTCCGTTGCATAGCCCAGAGATGCCTTGCTGCAGTTTGGATGCACTTTTCTTATATTAAGAAGAAACATGATTTATTTCTGTTTATTCTTCAGGCAACAAGAGCCTCCCTGACTCAACATTGTACCAGTTTGGGGGAGTCGCTGGGCAAGGAAAACAATATTGCTCTGATTATTGATGGCCACACACTGAAGTATGCCCTTTCATTTGAAGTCAGACAGAGCTTTCTGGACTTGGCACTCTCCTGCAAAGCAGTCATTTGTTGCAGGTAAGAAATTCTGGGACCTTTTCTGGTAACAAAATAGAGAGGGCATGGGGTGTTAGAGTTTGCAGCTGTTTCATGGGAGTGAGCAAGAGTTTTTTACAAGAGGGAGCTCACACAACTGCAGCAGTCTTCTTTTGAATGCAACAGGCGCACATGTAGGGCCAGTGAGAAGGTCAGTGTTCTCTTCTTTGTGCAAAGTTACCTTGGGCGTAGAGAGCACCAAGTGCCCAGGAAGGGAATTGACCTTATGTTGTAGACTTAAACTGATGTATTTGGGGGAAGTTAACAAACATTGAGCAAACAGAAAGCTCTTGCTTTCATACTCAATCACAATTCTTTGGTAGAGATCCTTCCAAGGAAGTTTGTTAGTTTATTTCTCAAAGATTTGACAAGCTATATCAAACACCTGTGTAGCTGAAACAAATAATAAATTGCAAATTATTCAAATTATACTACATTAATATATGTAATTAACTGAAGATAATGAATGGTCCTGTTTTGCAGAGAGATGTGTAATATTGGACACTTCCTCTCCTTTTATTTCATGACTGAGCTAACAGCAGTTTTAATTATTAGTGAATTAGCAAACTGAGGAACAATGTGGGGGGAAAAATACTGTTAAGTGTAAATCAAAGGGGAAAAGATGATGTAATTTCATAGACTTAAAAAGTGGAATAAGAATAACTGAGTTTTAAATCCCCAGGGAAAAAGAGGAATGCCTTTAATAGCCTTCAAGGTTTTGCAGGAACCTTCCATTTACTTGCCAGGTGCTTGATACTGAAGAAGGAAAAATGTTTTTTTTCTACTCTGGGCTGTTTTTAATAGTACTTTAAGTGCACTATCTTATTTGACACACAAACTTCACAGGAAAAAGTTCTAAAACGTAATTGGCATAGCAAGAGAAAATTTCAAATTTAAGATGTTAATGTTAATTGGGAGGGGGATCTGGGTCTTTAAACTTAGTGGTTTATGATGTTTAACCACTCTAGGAGGAGTTGTGTTGCTATTTTCAACATAGCATAAATTTGTGGGACTTAATATTTCATAAATTTACGACAACATTTTCATCTCCGGGGAGTTGCAGCTGCATTTGCCTTTCAAAGATTTTTTTAAAATATGTTTAATATATACTGTGTATTCATTTGCTGGGCTTTAGGCATAAACTGTAGTTGAACTTGATTCTCAGAGGTAATCTCTTAAAATGAAACTGTAGTAAACCTGGCCCCATTTTGCATTAAGAGGGAGAGATGGTATCTTCCGATGGGGTTAAGTCTTCCACTGTTACAGTGTCTCTAACAGGCCACTGGCACAGTGGAGGAAAATATGCCCTTCAGGAGACTTGGTGAAGCTTGCAAAATCAAACCAAACAGTTATTTAAGAAAAAGCCTTGTTTTTCCAGAAACTGACAGATCTCATTATCTTCCCTCACACTGACTGGGATGTCAGTATGCAGCAGTCGGGAGTAAGCAAAACTTAATTTTCAGTGGAAGTAAATGTTGTGTAGAAGGCATTTGAACTCTGGACTTAATTTATGACATCTGAGCTGTTGATTGCCTGTCTCTGGTTTTCAAATGTTCCTTTAAAGGACCTGTTTTTATTGGTGTTTTGTGAGAGCAGCAAAATGTTAAGACTTAAGTAGAAATGAGGGGGTTTTTAATAACAAAATGGACTTTTATCATTAATCTAGTGTTTATACCTCTTAGCTAGTGTGTACAGCAGATCGCTGTGTTTGGCTTTGAATATAAAAGTAGCAGAGAAGTATGTAACTTAAGTTACAGCAGTGTATTTAATTCTCTACTGAAGAGCCTGCCTTGAATTGACATATTTATAATTGAAATATGTGGTGTTTCAGAAATACTTTTTTATGACTGGATGCTTTGGGAATGATTTTTTTGTTGTTGAATGGAACTTTTCTGCAGGTGACAGTGACGCTGCCATTGTATGGGTTTAATGCCATATTAACAAGATTTGCATCAGGAAGAAGCAATTTATTGGCATTTTATAGATTAAATTGTTCCAAGCAGTTTATAAGTACTTCAGTACTTATAAATAATTGTTGGACAGCAGAAATAGTCCTTCCTTTAATCTCTCTCACAGACGTAAGCACAATGAAGCAAGCATGTCCAGAGAGATGTGTAGCATGAGACTGGGACCACATCCTTGTTGGGCTGCCTCAGGGTGTTTTTTGCTCTTTTGCTTATATTACTGGCCATTTCTGCAATACTGCTTGAGGTGATGGTGCTGGGATGTTGTTTGAGTGGAGTATTACTCTTTTCCACACATGCATCTACAGAGCACGAATGTTAAACTAAGCTTTTGTACTTAGATCCTGCAGCCCTTTTCAGCTGAGGGAACAGTGAGTTGATGCCCTTATAGAGGATTTGGGACTTTGTAGTAAAAGAAACACATATCCTCCCCGACCCCCCCCATCTGACTTTTCAGAGTTACTGTTCAGAACTTTAGGAATACTGTTCTGTATTCCTAAACGGAGAACCCAAAAAGAAAAGACTTGACTCTAATCCAAAGTGCATTAATGTTTCTCCAAAAGTTTGCTGTATCAATTAGATGCATAAACCAAGGTAAACGTCCCAGACTGAGGATAGTCCTCTTGTATGGAAAGGCATGCTTATCAAGTTAGAAACATCTGTGAATCACTTATTCACTGTCCTGGGATTATTTTTGTTTACACTAAAAAAGTAGTTGAAGGTACTGTTTTGACTGGTATTATTTGGTTTTTAAATGACACAGGTGAAGCATGTTTCACTCTTTCCCTTGGATACCTATTAAATTGCCTGACAACCTGAACTTAAATGATTCTGCTATATGGCCAAACATTTCTTTGCTTAACTTCATCCCATTATTGTGACCATGACTATACTTAGAATTGTTTTCCTTTTCCTGTTGTGCATTTGAGATGAGGAAATAATTCAGACAAAGTAATCTCTAAATTGAACCACTATTCCAGTTTTGATTGTTATTCACAATTTGGCAAAATGCTTGTGTTTTTGAAGTTATTAATGAAAAATACTTAGTTAATTGGGTAAATTTGTATTGTGTTTTTGGAACTTGTATATGTCAGTTCAGATAGGGTATCTGTTTCAGTGTTGGGTTTGTTTTCATACTGGATGACCAATTGACTGACTTACCATGCCCATAACCGTGATTATAAATGAAATATTTTGTTCCTGAAATAGTCTACCACATTCACCTCAACTTCCTATTTCTGTAACCATTCTTACTAGCAAATTCACTTACCAGTGTGTATGTGGAAAAAGTTGGAGGCAAGGCATGAATACAGCTAAAAGCAACTGACTTTTTTATTTTTCTTTGGAAACAATTTTGTAGGAGAAACTGTATATCCTGATAAAGAAGTTTATTCTCCAAGTACTGTTTACCCTAGCTGTTTTTTTTAAAGTTTTGTTGCTTTTTTGCATTGCGAGTCTGGTGTTTAGGTGACCAAAATCTTAGTATTTCATTTGGTGTATTTCATAAAATGCAAGTTCTGTCTTGAGCAATGGTGTGATAACTCCTACAAATAGTTCCAAATGGTATCGGTATCAATTTCTTCACCACAGTACAGTACTTTGTCCAAACTGCTACCAGTCTTTTCAGTTTCTGAGCAGAAGCAGCCAGCAATGCTATGTTTAGTGCTACACTTCCCAAATTGGAAAATAAACATTCCGTAGATGCTGCACATGAGAAAACACTATGCTGGAATGTATGCTATTTTAGAAGAAAGATAAAACTGTGGTTTGGAATACCTTCTGTTCCATGAGAAATTCATAGTACTGGTATATTTTTCTTTCCACAAGTGTTAGTTTGTTAACCCCTATATTCTGGCGAAGCTTCATCTTGAACAATTACTTTCTTCTCTCTGAAATTCCCCCTGCCTTCTCTACTGAGTACAATATTCTTCGCTTCATATTCAAAGCTGTTGTGAATTCAAAGCTGTCAGTGTGAACGCTAAAGCTTGCCAGGTTTTAACCCAGAGGTACTACAGCAAGGTCCTGCTTGTGAAACTCAGCTCTAACTATCGGTGAGTCTTGGTTTTAGCCTTCTGGCTTGTAAAAATAGTTTTGGAAGCATAAATATTATAATGACTGTCTTAAAAAAAAAAAAAGTGTAGGTTTCGGGAGTGGGGGGGTTGTTTGGTTGGTTTTTGTTTTGTTTTTTACAGTTGGGAGATAGTGCATATTGACCCTGGGCTTACCCAAGTCCCTCCAGTTTGCCAATGCAGTTGTAAATTAACTTCATAACTCAGCTGTCAGCAAAATGTTTGAGCTCTTTCAAGATGGCTTATGTCGTGCATGTAATATGTGGTCTCTGACAAGGTGTACAAAAGCATTAATTGGTGTATATACTTCTGTAACTGGTAAGAACAGTTTCTTAATTTGAGGAAGCGTGTGGGCTAACTGCAGATAACTGTCCTGTGTCAACTGAAGCTTCCCCCCAAACCAAAGTTTGTGTCAGACACTCTGATTCTCTATTAGAGCTCAGTAATGCAGAATTTTTCCTGTTCAGGCATTCTAGCACAATTAGACTCTTGACATAGTCCTCTTATGTCTTACTGCTGCTTGCGTGTTGCACCAAATACCCCTTTCCTGCGTTCCTGGAACAGTATGTTGCCTGCCAGGGAGTGACTGAATGTTTCCTCTTACGGAATTCCCTGCTGATCCATCAGGCTGGAGGCCAAGGGTCTGGTGCCTTTCTGCAACCTTGTAATTGCTTTGTAAAGGCTTCTGAGTATGTAGAAAAGATCTTTAATTCCTTGCTCACCAAGTTGCAACTACAAGGAAATATTTTTCTTTCTATCTGTTCTTCTAGTGGTTTGGAGAATGTTGTCAGGAAATAGGTAACTCTCCTCATCTTGATCATGGCTTTCTATTCTGAATTTCCTTGTCTGAATATTGCGTGGTTATAAAAGATCTCAAAACCTTTCCTAGGAGGAGAATATTTTAAGTTAGTCTTTGCTTTTATTGCAATACTTATTTTTGTCTTCCAAGCTTAATATTTGAGTTTCACTAATACCCAGATGCATGAATGTGCAGAAGACTAGGACCTCTAAAGAATATGTGGTGCTGCACTGCATTCAGAAACAAGATGCTCAGAACAACTGTGATATTGCTCCTTTCATAAGATCTAGCAAAGTCTTGTGCTCTGCCCCACAGGATCAGCTTAAATACTGTATTTTCCATTGTTAAAAGTACCAGATATAAAATTACAGAGGCAGGAACGGTCTGTTCTGCAAGCTTCTTAGTACTACAGGGAATTAGCTTGATGAGAACTCTGGGCTTTAGTGCACCATAGTAATATGTGGGACACTGAACTGGTAAAATGGGTCTGGTTTCCAAAAGTGCTTAGCGTTGGTGGAAGCTGACTAAAGAATGACTTCTATGTTCAGTAGGAGCACAGCTGAATCCATCCTGGATACTTGGAAAAATGTGACCTTGCACTCAGTAGAATGGCTAGGCTTAAACTTATTTCCCTGCTGTTCATATCTTTGAAATCATAGTAATTAAAAACAAAACTGTGCTTAAGGGAAATGTAGTAAGTCTGATTTGATTCAATGGGCTAGAATAGCAAGTAGACTCTTTGGGTTTGTTCATGTGAGCAGAAAGATGGAGAAGCACTGGCTCCAGTGGGTTATGCAGTTTTTGGCATACTTGATGTGCCTGAAATGTGGCAAAATCTATGGATGTGCCTTTTCTTTAGCGGTGTGAGTAAATCCTACCATATTCTGCAGGGCACTCAAGGCTGCCCAGTTGGGATGGCTATTTTGCTAAATCGTTTCCTAGTTGATGGTGTGGTAGCTTTTGGGGGATTTAGACTTCCCTTTGCACAGTTGCCCAAAAACAGCAGAAATAATTTTTGTAGCATCTCTGATGTATTGCAATCTGCTATTTGCTAACAGTCCTCTCCAAGTGATGCTCACCTGCTTATGCAGAGCAATACTCAACTCATCTTTCAAAAAAGAAAGTTTTTTTTCTCCTTGCCAGTAAATTCTCTTTAGTACTTCCAAGAAAAGGCAAGCTAACAAATGTGTGAGGAATACCCGGACTTGCAAAGGTATACTCTAAAACTTGAGGAAAAACTCATTTTCTGCTATACTTGAACTACCATTCTTAAGAGAAGTCAGCGTTCTGAAAAACATCAGCAGGGTTAAAATGGTAAAAACTTGGTGGTGGCCTGTTGTATTCTGTGTTTGCCTTTAGGGGTTTTCTTGTGCTTACTCTGAAAAATCAGGTTTAGATACCTCCACCCTATTCTGGGAAGGCTGCTTTGCTGTCTCCTTTTGGTGTCTGTGTTGCCTTAAGCTTTCTTCTACTCTTTTAAACTTGCTTCTCCCATAGAGTCTAGAGTAGATGATACAGTGGTAGGCCTTGAAAAGGATAACTTTTTAAATCTCGCTCCTGCATATCCCCCTTCTCTTACCGTTTTCCATGTCACAGCACACATTTAGACTTTAAATTGGTTCATCTCACAGGTCTTCTGTGAAGTGTTCCACTTTATAAAATATGCTGTCTTTGTGCATTTCTAGTATTGTTTTATTTATGCCCTGCATATACCTTTTGTATATAACACACAGAATCTCAAGTTCCTACAGGGAGCTCTTTGATCAGAGTTTCTAAACCTGTGTAGGATGTTACCCATGGTTATTTGCCTACATGTGATCTTGAAAGAGCTATAACTTCTGGGCCCTAGTAAAGAATAACCAAAAAGTCTTAAAAACAAACAAAAACCCCTGTGACCTAAGTGTGTTAGGGTCTCAAAATGAAGACAAGCTACTAACTGGATGCAGGTGAGATGAAGACATCTGTTTGAGAACTCAAATGCCTATCATCTTTCTGCAAAACAGCATCTTGTTCTTCAGAAGCATGTGTTGAGCATTCAGAGGTTGCCGGCTGAAGAACTGATCTTCCTAAGCAGAGAGGCAGAACTTGGCAGCCTCTGTGGAGGCTGGAAGGTCAAAGAAATTTTCTGCAGTTTGAGAAAAGCTGCTCTGGTATGTATGTAGAACCATTTGCTGTAGTTCACTTCGCTGTGGTCTCTCACTAAGCTTTAGTCTTTCATCTGGTGAAGTGTTAAGCTCAGAACTGTCTGTACTCAGAAGGTGGAAGGTAATTTTTGCATATGGTATATTCAGTGTCAAAGTCAGTGCCAAGTTTCTTCAAAACTTTCTACCTCTAAAAACTTTCTACCTCTGCATTCCTCATCCTGCATGTGAGGTACTTCTATATACCTTGGTACTGGGTTGTATGAACAGATGATCCAAATCCAGTCTGAGTTGTGTGATGGGTCTCTCGGAACTGTGGGTCAGTGATTTTGTCCAGGAGATGGAATGCCTCTGAACATTGCCTTAGTGATATGAGTGTGTCCAAGGCTGAACTGTGATGACATTGAGATCACTGCCCAAAGATTAGATGAATGCATGTCTTGGCTCTGTTGAGGAATATTTGTGGGACCTTTGTGTGTTATTCTCTTCCCTCCCATCCCCCAACAAGTATCCTTAAAACTGACAAAAGTTGCATCCAGTTCATAAAGTCATCAGAGTTGGTGTGGACGTGTTCTGTGACAAAATTTGGCTCTATAATTTTTATAGATGGAAAGCAGCTGTACTATTGGATTTTCTGCTATTCATATCAGGTCTTTATAGACTGTTGAATACCAGTTGGTATAGCAGGCGCCAGAACGTGACTAAGTTAAACTTACAGTTAGGGGACAACCTGTAGAGTAACAAGCAGCTGCTTCATTATTTTGATCCTCTACAAGATGATGTTTGTAGCTGCATTACTGTTGGTTAAGAAGTTCCAATTGCATCTCAGAAGGAAAAAATCAGACTCCACTTTTAAGCAGTTCCCTTCAAGGTATCTGACCCCATTGCTGTTAACCCCTGGTGTTTGTGACTGTCCCTGCACTGGTGCTGGGTGGCTAACTTGGTTTTGTTTTTTTCAATACAACTGGTTTTAGCAGTCTAAGGAAGAAATGTGTGCAAGCTTTCTCCCTCATTGTTTCTCATGTCTGTTTCTTTTGATAACCAACTTGTGTGGGCTAGAAATCTAAGCTGTTCAGGGATATTTTGTTAGGGTAGGTTTTTAAAGGCAGCATAGAACTAAGTTTTATCCTGCCCAAGTGTAAGAATATAATGAATGTTTTTACTTTAATTGCTGAGCTCAGGAGTTCTTAGCACATTCATGGGATTTGTTGGTTTTGTCTGGCTAATTGAATGGATGAAGTAAATAGCTATGATTTAAGAAAAAGTAGCTATGTAGCCCACTTCATGCTTCTTTATAACAACAGAGCTGTTATGGCAGGCTGTCCTGCTGTACCTGGTCAGCTAGAACTCTCTTCAACTGTTTTGGCCATGTCTACTTGTAATGATGAATTTGGGGTGACACCTGGTGACTTGCTGTCCTTTAATTGTCTATTACTGCCACTAACTTTTTTGTGTTTTGGTAAGTTAAAGATATGGTCAAGTAATTCAAACTACTGAATAGCTGTTCTGAAAACTGCACACTGCTTTTGTGAAAGGTTCAATACCTCATTGTATGGCAACACTTAGAAACTTGGGAGTTTTCCTTCTCCCCATGACAAGGTGACTGTTATTCACATTTTGAACTTTTTGTTTTTAGAGTTTTAAAGTATCAAGTACCTTCACATTTAGAGAGTAAATATTGCATGGCTATTTTTAAAACATATGACTACACATAGTTCTCTGGTTTATGAGAACGTGGCATGTATATACAAGTACATGCAAGGATCATGCTGGTCGTTATGGACAAGAAGCTGCAGATCTTTTTTTCTTCCTGTGACCACTTAATGTTGTTTGAAATGCTGTGACTAACCTGAAGGTCAATACGGACAGGACACAGGCATCCTGTTTGGGCTGACACACCTCGGAAAAGCAGGGCATGTCCCAGTGGAGGCTGGTGGGACCCAGCTGCTGCTCTCCAGTGCACTGCTGTGGCAGTCAGTGTGCTGTGCTTGTGGAGGTCCTGGGCTGTGAGAAACCATGCATTAAAAAGTTGAATCCTATCTCTGCCTTTCTCTGCACAGTTTCTAATGTTTAATCAGTTGCTCTGAGGAAGCATATGAATCTTTAGCGTTATGGATTCTGGTCAGCCCTCAGGATATTCCCTGCAGAGAAGAGAGTGCTTAATTCCTGTCCTTGGCTGGGGGAAGAACTAGCCTTCAAGAGCTGTGTGTGCTCCTTGGGCGTCAGTGCCTACTGTCACTTATTAGGTCTTTACCTGGGCTTTTAAAGCACTTAACATGGTGTCTTGATGGGATTGGAGAGTGTAAATCACCTCTGTCAGAGTTGATAATCTAAATTAAAGTGTGGGTGGGTGGGGAAGGTGGAGGACATTTTTGTAAACAATAGCCAGTGGCTGAGGGGTCCTCAAGCATAACACAGTAATTGTACCACTCCCCAAAGCAAGCACTGCACTTGACTTCAGTTTAAAATAGAAAAGCAAAGAGCTGCTTGAACAATTATTCAGTTTTTATAAACTTGTTCTGTATAATTACTGCTGGTATCTTTGAATTATTTGTTTTGTTCATCCAAAAGACTAATGTTTTATGATGTGGACCAAATGTGCTCAGTACCTTATCTATGGTTTGGTTAGTGGGGTCTCTGCCCATCTCAACTGTCTTAAGCGAAGACCTGAGAATCAAAGGAAACCTAGCACTTGACCATTCTCTCCTTCTCAACCACCACCTCTGAATCATCGGTTTAAAACAGAAATACGTCTACTTCAAAGTAGTAAATTAATTCACATTAAACTGGAAAGTAACCACATGCAAAAGAAATTGAGTCTGATTTACATGACAAAAGTAAGGAAACGTAGAGTTAAAGTTTAAACTCTGCGCACAACATAGTTTCTTACCATACCACATGTTGCAAAGTTTTGGAGATCTTTACAATACTCAGGAAAAGAGTTGTGACTAAAGGATGCATTCCTAGTTTTAATTTTTCTGTTTTAGTTTCTTCCTTTGTTTCATTTTTATGCTATTTGAGAAAATAGCAGTTGGTGGAGAGGGGAGAGGATCATATAGAAATGTCAGAGTCCAGAAAACAGATGGCAACAGCTTTTTTAGAGCTTTTGTGGTTTATTACATGAATAAGCATTTAGGGACCTTTTAAAAGCATGTATTCTGGACCCAATACCATATCCTTAGTCCTGAGAGCTCAATATTAATGTTTTGATACAGTTGGGATCTATTACAGTATATAAAAAGCTCCACTGATTTGGAGCTCTGTTTTAATGTGTATTTATGCCTATTATCAAAGGTTGGCTCCTGATGTGTGGCTCATGGCTATGCTGAAAGGGGAAGAAGCATTCCAGGAGCTCTGGCTTCTCACAGGTGTCTCTTGGGGTGAAGTGCTTGGTCTCTGCAGTCCCCTGCTTAAAGGAAGAGTCATGTGAAGTACCCCAAGGGGTACAAAGGGCCAGACTTGTTGCTCTTGCACTGGTTGGCGGCTTGGAAGAGGCCTGTCTTAAAGTATGTAAAGCACAGCAACATTTTCTGTACATGACATGCATGGGTCAGATGAAGTTGATATGTGAAGGCAGGGAAAAGGCTTAGCATTTCCTTTTGGACCATGGTGTGCTTGGGGGCAGGTCTGTCATTTCAGCATGAGCTCTACAGCAGTGGGGGTTTTCCTGGCTGCTCTTCATGTAAAGGGAGTTGCAGAGAGCCTGGAGAGCTTTGCTGGAAAATGTAAGTTGCTGGGGTCACAGCAGGAAGCTTTGAGAGTGGAGAATCCAAGGAGGAAAGAGATTCCTTCAGCCTACCTGGGAGATTTCTTTTGCTCATTACTGTTTTAAATGGATTTGGTTAATACACACCACCTTATTCCTCTCAGCCCCTCATCAAACCTTGCCTGTGGCTTTGTGTTTAAAAAAACAAGAGCATTTTTATTGTGGGATTCTGTCATGGGTTCTCCAAATTTACGCTGATGCTTTAAAGTGTGCAGCCATTTTATACGAACACTTGACTAAATTATCATCCCATTTTTTGTTCATTGCTAATTACTTTGGTTGTATTTGTAACTATTAAAATTTTTCAGTGCATATGCCAAAATTTCTCAAGCTAGATGAGTGTGATGGAATCATACAGACAATCACTGGCTGTCCTGTAGAAAAGGTGATACAGGATACTGCTTTCTTATAACACCATTGTAATAAGTATTTTAAAGATGTAACAAACTGCATCTTTCACTATCATAGTCTCCTTTTCGTATCTAACTCTCCTGGTGTGACCACTGTTTGCATTCCCCTTTTCCCCATACACCCTCCCACCTTCTTCACACTGTCTCTTCAGTTCATTTTTGGATCCTAGTCTTGCATACCAACCTGACAGGCTGATCTGTTATGTTGTTGCCAATTTGCTGTGTCTAGGGGAAAACTGATTTAGGTTTTTTTTTTTCTTTACTGGCTATGTACTGCAGAAATCACTATTTTACGAGATGGTAGAGAGCAGGAACAGTGGCGGCAGCAGCAATTTAGCTGAAGTTGCAGCCGACAAGCCCAGTGTGCATGCTCAGTATTCACAGTCCAAGTCCAGAATGGGAGGATTGGAAAGAATTTTGGTTTTGGCCTGAGAACAAGAAAAGGATTAAAACACCAGTAAACCTATTTTAAGTTTTCTTTTTGACAAAAAGAAGGAACCGAGTGCAGAATGGAGTACAGTATGGTGTTTTATGTAGTGATGACTGAAGATCATAAAAAGACTTTCTTCTATTGTCAGTCCTAATTGGCGGCTGGCACTGATTAGCAAGAGGAAAGAAGTTTAGGAAAGGAAAGACAAATGGGGAATTTTACTGAATGGAAAGCTGCTGAACAAAAGAGGACTTCTGTTCCTGTACGTTCTAGTGGTTTTAAAGAAATGAGCTTTCTGACCTTCAGTCTCTTAGAATTATAGCTTGGATAGCATCGTACAGAGATCAGTTTTTTAGTTGTTTAACTTTTTTTAGTTAAGCTCTTACATGCCTTGATCTGTTTTGATGTCGAAATGTGAACCTAGGGTTTGCCTACAAACTGATAATTCTTTCTCTCACCTGCTTAAGAATAAGAGGGGAGGTCGGAAGAGGTATGAGGGCAAAGTAACTCTTTCAAAGATGCTCTGTAGTATGGTTTGTAGGAATTCCTATACTGTGAGCTTTTGTCTTACCATTCATGCAGTGGTGCCAGGGACATGAATGAATATTCTGCCTCAAACTCTTTAGCAATGAAATCGGAGATCTGGGACTGTATCTCCTGGTGTTATGAGTTGGAACGCTAAACATTAAGTGCTAGCAGCATGAAGGCTGTATTTCTGAGTGTAATGCATTATATAGGCCTGTGAGTCATATATGTTTGACTCTTAAGTCAATGCAAGTTGGCATGTCTCTTCCAATTTAATGCAAACTTGCAAAGGTGGAGTCTGCATGTGGCTTAGTCACTTAAACCTGAACTAAACAAACCAAATCTCAACAACAATGTGAAAGTCAAATTGTAACGCTGAAATTGGCAGGCTGCAGGAGCACAGATACTGAGGCAGAAATGCCTGCTCTGGAAGGAGACAGGCCGTGAATCTATTTCGAGTTTTTGCCTTTCACATTCTGAAGACTTTTCAAGGAGCAGTAGAAAGTAACTGGATGGCTTTGCATCTGTGGTGCTTGTTTGGAAGTCTGAATACCTGATTTGTGCTCCCAGTTTGCTATGGAGACTTGAGGCACCTGACCTTCCTGTAGTTCAGCTCTCTCCCTGTAAAACCAAGGTTATGTATGTGATGATGCCTGTTCCTGCAGGCTTTGTACTGTGAGAGGCTGTATTAACATCTTGTTTGTTCCAGGATGGCTTCAGACAATGGAGTGGTTCTGCAAATATATGGGTGGGGATCTATGTTTCACAATAATAGTGAAAGGACATCTGTAAATGAAGAGTAGCTTTATTTTTAAACATAAAGGGATTAGGGGTTAGCTACTGAATTTACAAAATTAGCAAGTGGGTTTTGAAAGGCTGGTGATAGTTAACAGATAGGAAAAACAAATGCAGCACCAATACCTTAAAGTACAAGAACAAACTGCTGTTTGGCTGTGGAATTAATTAAATATCTAACTGGCTTAGGTGCTGAAAGTAGTTTAACTGCAGCTGCCACCAGCTTCTTCAACAGGATAAACTGCATAGTGTGAAGTCTAGGCTTCTGTAGCAGGCTGTGTGTATCTGCTTGCCAGAGTGTCTACTGTGAAGAAATTGGCTCTGTATATGTATGTTAACAGTAAGAGTCCTCAATGTTAATTCTGCATCCATCCTTACATAAAATACTAACACCAACACTGGAAGGTACATCTCTGATAGACTAAAAAAATAGAGCTGTGACCAATAAATTACTGGTATGTGGAAATCAGAAAGCATACGCTTTCCTTCTAAAAAATCAAGTTACAGTATTTTGCAAATAGAGGAATACTGTATGCAGTGAATACTTCAGCAAGCCATTTGGAAGAAATTCCACATAAAACTTGGAAAAAACTTTATTGGCCTAAATAATGCATGCACTGGAAACTTGCTGAAGGACCTTAAGCGAAAATAGTAGATGTGGCAGTAATTTGAGCTGCAGGGCAGGGAACAGTGCTTGTAGGATAAGTATCAGGCCCAGATTAGATTGAATGTCTTTATTAGTGATTTAAAGGAGGAGGCTAAACAGCTTGTCAGTTAAATTCACAACTTGATATTAAATGGGGATTTTTTGCAAGCTCAGATGGAAAGAAGAAATGGAGTACAAAGTATGGAGTGGTTAGGTCTTAGGAGACAGTATAAAAACAAGCTGAAAAAGATGTGTGTGTTTAGTGAAGAGAGAGAACTGGCATATTTTTATATGGGAGAAGTTTGTTCAGCATGTTTTACCTGGCTATATGTATGCCTCTGCTGTACTAGTTCAGGGATGTGCTTTGGCAACTGTAATTAGTGTTGAATTCTTATTCATGCTGGAGACTATGGCTAAGAATCATAAATACTGTAACAAATCAGAGGCTATTGTTCGTAAGACCATGCTTCTCTAAACAGCAGTCTGATTCCGCAAAGATGCCAGGGGGCTGTATCCCTTAGGACTTATAACAAATGAGGGTGTTTAATACTTCATAAATCAAACTGGTTTTTAAAATTTTCTCTCACAAAGAGGTAGTTACCACAATTTGTGCCCTGAGCAAAGCTGCAGTTCAGCCTGTTGTTACTTGGTGTTTATGCAAACTGTTCTCAAAATACTCAGCAGTAAGTGGCTCAGTGAAACAAGCCACGGGAGGAGGGAGGGAGAGGCCAATTGTTACTCCCCCTGCCACCCAAATCCATGTGTGTGGGTGTATGTGTATGGTTCCTGTGGGGTATTTCAGAGAAGGAAGTAAATAATCTCCAGTGTATTTTTACATTATAACACACTTCTGCTGGGTAGGCAAGAAATAGGTGCCATCTATGTCCTTTTCTGTGTTACGCTGTGTAGAGTCAAGAGCACTGATACACTTTCAATAGATTTCCTATTCACAACTTCATTAGTTTTCAGGGAGCAGAGCAATTCTGGATTTAATAGTGCTATACTTGTCAGTCTTGCCAAAAACATTTTACTAGATGCTGTTGTAACTGATGCTTGATATTATTACAACTTGGGGAAGGCACTGTTTTATAAATGACATTAATAAAATATGTAATACCGAGGAAATCCAATGTTAGCAATTTTTAAATTGGTCATGCTCATTATAAAGAAAAGTTTAAGCTCCCTAATGGAAAACACTGACCAGTTTTCTCCAAAAAGTCCACTGATATATTCTGCTTGATTTAATATGGATAATCAAGACAGAGAAACATGAAACAAAATACCTAACATTTGTCATTACTTTTTTGAAAAATGACTTTATATAATTTTTTTTCAGAGCCTTCCACTTTTCCTATCAAATAATTCAAGTATTTTGAGGACTTGTTCCTATTAAACCTTTCAAATTAGTGGTTTAAGTCCTAATATCATCAGTTTGACTTATCGTTGGTTCAGAACATCTACAGAATATTTCTTAATGTCTTGCATTTGAAAAACTGTCCAATAATTTTCATAACAGTGTTGTGATGCTCTGAGTTTTGCCAGTATTGAAGAAGGGAAAAATCCTTCAGCTAACGAAGGATGGAACTTGGGTGGGATCCAGCAGGAGACTTTGCATCAGGCAGTTCATAAACTTATGCATAGAAGCCAGTCCTTGAAAAGAGACAGCCAAGTGCGTGTGATGGGTTTTGTGCAGTTGTTACAGGCTGACTCTGAATGTCATTGTGAACCCTAGTTACTGGATGCTTAATGACTAAAATCTTCTGTGCGTGTTGCCACAGAGCGGTTGCTGCACTGAAAGAAAAAACCTGGAGGATGAAGTAGAGTGCCTACAGAAGTGCTTAGGGGAATTACAGAGAGCAAAAAGGGAATAAGCTCAGGAAAAGTGATTTTGGGGGGACTTGAGAGGTTAGTGATGAACAGCTGAAGAAAAGGGTAGACCACTTGGTTTGTAGGCAAGGTGTAACAGGTAAGCCAGGAAGGATATTGAAAATGAAGTGAGACTTAATTGAGATCAGAGTTTGATCATGAATAATGTTCTCTTAGAAGCAGCATTTTATATGTTGTGTGGGAAGGCAGAGTTTGTAGAAGTGGAAAGGATTGCAGTATCTGATGGAAGATGATGAGGATTGGAGTAGGGGTTCCTGTTTTGTTTTCAGACTTGCAGGTATGGCTCCTACTTGAGAATCCAGAGTAGATTTGAACGGAAGAATCCCATGCAACTTAATAACCTCTTCATGATGAACAGACAAACATTTCTTGAATAAGCTTCCACAGTTCTGTATGTAGCTTGTATACTCTGAGTGGGCAGGGGTTTAAAAAAAAGATTAGAAGAATCTCATACAGTGATGTGGAGTATTTCTGGTGCCTGGGATGTATAGGGGAGGTCCAGTTTCTATAGTCTGGGGCCTCTCATAGATTTACTTGGCCATCAGTCACAGGAATCAGCAGGGGGAACATGAAGTGTGAGTTTTACAGTAGAATCATAGAATCATAGTATCACTAAGGTTGGAAAAGACCTCTAAGGTCATTGAGTCCAATCGTCAACCCAACACCCCCATGCCCACTAAACCATGTCCCTAAGCGCCTCATCTACACGTCTTTTAAATACCTCCAGGGATGGTGACTCCACCACTTCCCTGGGCAGCCTGTTCCAAGGCCTGACCACTCTTTCAGTAAAGAATTTTTTCCTAATGTCCAACATAGTCATAGCTTTTCTCTGACAAGACATATGGAGAACAGACAACACCATTATCTTGATTTGTAGAATGAGATTTTTGCCCAATAAAAGCCTTCCTGTTAAGTTGGAAGGAAAAAAAAAATTGAGGTTTAAACATGGACTTATTGTCAAAATATTGTCTATTCTTTTCATGTGGTAATATCCAGGTGATGAGTAATTACCGAATTGGGTAACTGAGTTGGAAAGCCTCTTGGAGAAAATTTATTTTGAAATAGTGGATCTACCACAACCTTAAACAAGTCTTTGTAGTGGCTTCGTATGCTGTTCCTAGAAAGAAGAAATCTTAGCCAGCTTCACCAGCTAGACAGTAATTCTCATGTGACCTTTGCCTGCCTCGATTAAAAAAAGCAGTCACCTTACACAGTAGTTAAGAGAACATGTTCCATTGTATAAAGACTGTAACTGAATGAACCTTGATGCATTAAAATTACTGAGCTCCTCAAGTGTCTCAATGTAAGAAAAGTTCTCTGTAAGAAGAGTAACTCACCTTTGTGTGAGTTACGGTGACTTCTGCATTTTCTCCTGTATTGTTAATGCCTTTTAGCTCAACAACACATAACTTTGGAAGGCTTGATGTAGAGTAAATACTTTGTCTGCAGTAAAGGGATTATCTGTTTTGTGGTTACATTCGGATCTGTTGGCTGGGTTTTGCTGGCTAGTAAATCACAAGTTGTAAATTGGGGTCTGTGTTTGTTTTGGTGATGCTTGGGGTTTTGGTGTGTCAGTAGGTAATTGTGAGTATCAGTAGCTTCAGAACTTCCCACAAGAGACAGTGGGAAAAACACTAATTTGTAGTAATTTTTCTCTTAGGCTTGCAATCTGAACTAAGTTCCAAATTCATTTAACCCAAGCCTATCTTTGATTAACTTGATTAGCTTTTGATGGATGTTTGGCAGCAATCCAGTGGTGAAATGTCTTTTCTTTTTTTTAACTTGATTTCACTAACCCTTTCTCTCTAACAAATAGCATAATTGTCTGGAATTCAGGAAGTTGAATACTCTTGAACAGCCAGTCTACTGCTATGTGTGTAAGCACATCTTTTTTTTCTTGTAATCAGCTTACTTATTTAAGGGTTTTTGCTTGCTTTCTGTGTTTTTCAGACTTCCATGCTCTACAAGTAGCATGAAGAAAAGTAGTCTGAGTTTTTAAATCAAGTTCATGGGGGCTCTGGTTTCCCTCTCCTGCACCAAAAGAAGCAATAGTTAAAGTGGCATAGAGGCTGTCTCTGTATACTGAAATAGAAATCCTGTAAAAGTTCATTTTAAAAAAATAATCTAAAGAATCTTTAGGGCAAAAGATAAACTAGATGTGTAGTCAGTTTAGAAAAGAAACTAATGGTTTGCGTGTAAGACAGTAAATGTAGGAACTGGGCATGAAATTGTCTGCTACTAGAGGATTAGAAGTGCTGTTCACAGCTGGCACCACAGTGCCTTTGGGGAAAGGAGCTCTATTGTGCAAGAAACTGGATGAATTGTTGAAAGTCAAGAGAAGGGGTGGTTCTTCCCAGAAGGCTGATTCCAAATTATGACAAGGTATCAAAAATGGTTTTAGCGGTCTTATTTCTTGTGTCCTGTCTTCCAACTTATGACATTTATACCCTGAGCTGATAAAATTATGCTAGTACTATTTGTGGCAGTTGAAAGAGAAAGTATACCTCTAAAAGGGAAGAAGTTTCCATTTCTTCATCTTGATTTTACTGCTTGTTGAGTTGTGTGCATAGTTGTCAGACAACATGTTAAGGAGACCTTTTGTTCTGAAAGTACTGGAGAACTTTCTGTACAACACTATGACTAAAAGGCTTGAATGACCCTACAATCTAGTTTTAGTCTAGCATTTGAAAACGACTATGATTAAGGAAGATAACATTGAAGACAATTTAAGGCATCCTAATATTTGGCTTCTTAGCCAATTCTTGAGGAATTAATTTATGTGAGTTATTCTGTGGAGGTCCAGGCTCTGGAAGTCAGCTGCAATAGCTTCCCAGTCCCCTGAGGATGGCAGCCTTGTCATGTATACTGAATTGCCAGGCATGGTGTTTATCTGAAAGTGGTTTTACAGGTGAGAATTAATCTCTCCCCTCCCGCTGGCCCTGTCCTGGCTTTTTTTCCTGTGTTTTCTTAGGATCTCTGAGCTCAACCCATCAGTTCTTCCCAAGTACTGTGTCTTTCCGAATATTTATGTACTGAGTATCTTCTTTGTAGATGAAACAAATGCAAATCTATCTTGAAATCAACCCTGATGAATAATCACTTAAAACATTAAATTGCTTACCCATATTCTTGTTGTTTAACCCTAGCGATCTAGCTGTATTTTCCAAATGTCTGAAAAAGAGCAACTACTTCTTTTTGGAAGTTTCACAAAGCTACCTCCCAGGAGGTTTGATATCAGAATGCTGTGACTTACCAAAGTGATTTGAAAGGCTGTAAAGGAATTGTTGCTCTATGAAGGTTTATCTTTGCCACGTGTAGCTTTAAGATACTGTGGAGGTGGGGTGGTTTTTCATAAACTCAGGAGAACTAGTCTGCACTCTAGTGTGAATGCAGCCACGGATATGTAACCTCAGACATGGATTTGCAGATACTGCAGACCCACAGCTGCCAGGGTCTAGAGGATGTTGAGCAAGGTGATTCCCTAAAGGTAGGTGATATACACACAAATATGAGGAGTAGGTGAGCAACTGTTTTTTCCTATTCTGCTCCTGTGCCACAAAGAAGAGTGAAAGGTCTGCACAGGGAAGGGCAGTTGTGTCCTCTCTGGGAACCTTTCAAATTTTGTTGATCTTTGGAATAATAAAGCGCTTAGAAACATCTGAAGCTCTGCCCCCACTTGTGTCTGCTGGATGATGTGGGGGTAGTGCTGTGTTCGGGTGGTAATACGTTAGCGGTGGTCTAGCAAGGGACCTGAGCTATTATAGAGCAGTAAAACACCTTCCTATTTTAAACCAAGTCAACAGAAGAAGGAAGGAAAAAGCAGAAATTGTCTGGTGGGTATGTGTGATGCCTTTGCCCCTCCTTGTTCTCCCCAGTAATTTTCAGTATTTTCTACTTCATTCTCGTTTTCTACCACATGCTAAATTGTGTCTTCTGGGGGTATAGATGTGGTTTAAAGACCCTCTAATAAAATTCTCTTTACAACTTGATTCTGTGAGGTGCTAAATGCCTCCTGTTAGATGCTAAGTGCTTGTCACAATGTGGGATTAGGATTTTAAATCAGGTTTATGCAGTGATGGTTCTGTGATGCTTTCATTAACAAAAAATAACGGTAAAAGGCTCTCTAGAATGTTTGAAGTGGTAAAAGATGGTATTTAGGAGACAAACTACTGAAACTTGGGAGTCATTTCAAGGGTGTTTACAATGGTGAAAATGAGATTTGACTCTGACTTCAAGTCTGTGAAGGTATTGTAAAAGATTATTCACCATCTAAAGTGTTACTTGGTTTAAAAAAGGTCAGAATCAGGCTAAGTATTAACCTGGCTGAGAGATTTGTGTAACTTTTTGTACTGCCTTTCTCCCTAAAGGCAGAAGCATGTGCAGTGAAGGGCTTGGTTCTGATTTTCGGATGGTTTTGCAAACATATTGTATACTAAACTTTAAGATAATGAGCCATACTGGATTGAAATGTCAAAGCAATGAAATAATGGATCTCTGGATAAGTGTTTAAGAGCAGTCAAAATATGTTTTACTGAAGAAAATTCCAGGCACCAATTAAAAAAAGCATACAAAGCAGGAATACCTTCAGATGGTGATAAAACTTTCTTTGAGGTCAGATTCAGCATGGCACTGAGGGCCTTCAGAATAAAACTGAATACTCACTAGAAGCAAGGGAAGTTGGTTTTAGGATGCTTGTTATTTGCAGGCTTGAATTTGTTTCTTTGTTACAGATTGGGCATAACTGCAGTCTTCAGGCAGTTGGCTACTTCAACCATCTGAAATAGCCTTAAAGACTTTAATGCTCATCCATTTGAAAGCTGATAACTCATGTAGTAGCTTTTAATATAACTATTCGATATTGCTTTCTTGACAGTAGTAGCACAGGTTCTATAATGTACAGGACTAGGCTAATGCAAGAGACTAGCCATTCAACAACAATAGCTGCTTTTAGGTACTGCTTAACAATTTTTCCTTACGTTTGAATGATTTTGACATAAATCCTTTATCTTGTAAATCCTTTATCTTGTATGTCAGTATTTTGTCCTTCAGAATAGGACATAATGTTAGTACAAAAAAAAGCTTCTATCATCTGTTAATGAAGAAATTGCCAGGAAATTCTGATAAGCACAATTTCTTATTGTAAATTCTTTCTGTATATCTTGTCATCAGATTTTTTAATGATATGGAAAACTTCAGTAAAAAATTTCATTACTGAAGTGTAATATAAAGGTGGGGTTTAGTAGTATCTTATATCTATTTTCCAAAGCAAAATTTTTGCTGTTACACAAGTATCAAATATTTATGGTGAGGTCTCTTCAGCATACTGTTGTAGGCAGTATTGTATAAACTCCAGTTGTCCTGTTTGAGAGTACTTGCTGTTTAGATTATATTTATTTGCAAAATTACTTGCATGTGTGTGTTCTGGATTTAACTATTCTACTATTCCATTATGTCTGGAAATTAAAATAAATGGATCCAGTTATTTTTTTCAGTGTAAATGGACCTTCAGGACTTCATATTTTTCTCTTCCCATGAGTGATGATGAATTAAGCATGTTCTGTTGTAGGATTGGCTGAGTTCCTGAAATTGTTTGTGTAAAAGTGAGAGCCATCAAAGGTGATTTTGCTTTGTGGGTTCCAGTAATGGAATTGTTTTGTTGCTGCAGCTTTATGTTATGCTATGTTATAACAAATTAGTAACATTGTTATGAAAACCTGTGTAAACTAATAAGGTAGAATGTGATGTGAAATTCCTGCCTTTTCACTATTAGTAACTTACTATTACAATTGGCTGTCATATTGTATTAAGTTACAGGTGTGTAATAGAAAATCTTGTTAGAAGTTTTTTGTAGTACAATGTAAGCAATCATGCCTTTACCTGTCCCTTCAGGATGGTGGAAATATCTTTGCTTCTAGTATAATGGAAAAGCTTATGGCTCCTCTTGTACCCATGAGGAGAGAGACTGTCATTCATAAAGTGTCTGGCTTTTTTGGGAAGGAAGACAGTGAATCCCATATATATGCAGTAGGGGCAGCTGTATGCTACAGAATGAAATGCAGAGCACTTGAATTTTACTGCAGCAGTGAGAAGGAATAGTGGGGGGGTTTGTTTTTCTTTCATCTGGAAGGTGCAGTTCACAGTATAAAGCAATGAATTTGAAGCACAAGCTGCAATTCCACAGTCTCCCTTCATTTTTTCTACTGCCCTCAGCCCCCAGAAAGTCCAACCTTCAACAAACCCCAAAGGAATCCCCCCAAGCATTGCGGTGTGAGTTAGTAAAAACAAAACAGCATCTGTTTGTGAGAGATGGCCAAGAGAGAATTAAATTATTACTAGAGTTAACATTGTTCTGTTACCTTGAGGGAAATAACCCTCAGCAGAAATGTTTTGCTTCCTAATTTGACCAATTTACACAAAGCAATTTAATGCGTATTTTGCCCTTGCTGTGACACTTGCATTCTCAGACACAGGTCCCCACCAACGAGGGGAGAGAAGGCAGCCAGGCAAGGGGAGGGATGCTCAGTGCCAGCTTCAGATATTGAGAAATGTGAGAACTGACATCTGTCTGAGAGAATTCTTCTCAAACACTGTGACACACAGCACTGCTCTGTGGGATTTAGCAGGGGGAATGTGTAATGGTATAGTAACAGCTGGCTACAAATATGGATAGCAGCCTGAAAACACAAACAAAAGAAAGCCCATGCCTATGCCAAAACAAGGAAGGGAAAGAATATATTCAATATACATTTGCTAAGGTAGCTACTGTTCTCTTCCTAATACTTCTTAATAAACTGTGTAGGTAAAAGTAAGTTCTTTGATTACTCCATTGATTCTTCTGGTATTTACACTGTCAAAGTTCTTGAATTTTTGCTCTTGGTTCATTACAAGTATCTGTCCCACCTCCCACCATTTCTTCCCCTTCCAGCCCAAATGTTCACCAGCTTTTAGAATAACTTCTGCGTATTCTATTCGTCTAGGTTTAAAAAAAGAAGTTCCTGGTTTGCTTTATGCTGTGATAATTAGATTGAGTTAATGAAGATCAAGACAGGGATGTAACCAGTTAAAAGAGAATATGCTTGTGAGCTGGGAAGACATTAGAGATTAGTTTAAATATCTTGTTGTCATCTAATGTTTTAGTTTATTCTTGCTTTGTGCTGAAACATTCTACCAATTCTTTACCTGTTATGTTTAAAAAAAATAATTTCAGACATACTGTGTGCCATATTCTAACCAGTCGTCTTCCTTGAGCGTGAATAACAGCTTTGAATAGTGTGGAATATTAAAAAAACACTTAATACTTTTCCATTTAAAAAAAGTAATAAATTTTGCATGATAACAGCAGTCACTGATCCTGATTTTTCATAAATATGCTCATGGAATTAGTTCATGCAGATGGTATGGACCAATAGAAAAAAGGAGTATTAAGGACAACTTTCATTCTAAAAACATGAATGAAGAACAACTTGTGAGACTGTTCTGTCTGGAAAAGAGTATATGGATGTAAAAGCTGTTGCAAAGAAGAATGCAGTAACTTTGTTCTCCTTGTAAAAAGTGAAGATTTAAATTGTATTGATGTGATTACATAAAATGCTGGAGGAAAATGTTAAACCAGGAGGCAGTGTGGAGGAGAAATCTGGTGCATCTCCTAGTGCACTAAGTGTTGGTCCTATGAATTTAAGTCAACTTCTTTGTGGCCAAAGAACCAAGCCTTTTCTACCACCCAGGTGTGAAACTCCTTGGAGAAGGAAGGAAGCATAGCAGGGGGCCCATGAACTGAGCCTTGGTCAAAGTTTTAAAGCATGGAGCCAGAAACTGCTCTCTTAGAGGACATTCACCACCAGTTTCTAGCTTATCTTCATATCACATGTAAGAGGTGGGTTTTGGGGGGAGGGTGTGTGTGCAGGCAACAAGGTGGGCCCTTACCAAATCTTTACCATTTCTTGCCCCTATCCAACTCGGATAAGTCTTCAGATGGATGTGGCTTCAGATGATTCTGCTGTGCTCTTTGGTGTTTTGGGATAATCTAAGAGTGGACTGGGTAGCCATGCAACATGCTTCTTGAGGGACTTTATGAAAGACCCTGGAGCTGCAGGTAGATGCAATCAGATGGCTCTTCTGAGCTGTACCTAAGGGTTAAATGCTGCTGATAAGAATTCATGCAACTGTGCAGAAATACTGCAAATGAAGAGATAAATTTCAGACCACTGGGGCCGTGTCCCTTGTAACTGGTGCTTCGAAGCCTTTCACAAAGATGGAGATGAAAAGTTGTGAAGTAGCCTAGTCCATAAAAGAAATAAATTAAAGCAGAAGAATCTCAGCAAGACAGGGGAGAAAAGTGTATTTGATGTGCCACAGTCTAAGGACATTGCGCCTGGGTGATGGGCTGGATGAAACTTCAGGCTTTGTTGAACCAGGCAGTGTTTCAATGGAGCAGTTGTTTTGGATCCCCTATTGTATTTTGTAAAAATGAAAGTTGGACATCAAACTGGAAGATGACTTGCACCAAGCCACTTCCATGACCTTGAAATCTGTGTATAACTCTAAAGGTTTCTAATAGAGGTTTCAAATTTTTTGCAAACAAAACTCCTTTAGTCAAGAGAACAAAAAGCTTGGTTGAAACATTAAGATATCTGATTACATTCAGATGAGTGTGAAAAATACCTGCCTGAGAAATGAAGAACAAAGAGCATGTGTTTTAAGGGTTGTAATTAATTTTTATAAAGATGTAGGAAGGCTATTTCAGTAGGGGAAGTGGGGATCATAAATGCTTGTGGGGCTTTTGTTTTTAATTTTTTTTTTTAAAGCAGCAGCTATTTAATTGTGCAAGGAACAAACATTGATTTACCAGAACTTGTTGCTTCTGGGATGGAAAGTGAAGGTGTGAAGGCTTCTAAAACCAAAGTACTTAAGGAATTGGAAACTTGCCCTTTTTAGTTCTCCAGTATTTGTAATGTTTCTGTTCTAAGAGAACTTACATTAGCCAAGGGAGACTTAAGTTGGACAGAATTCCTGCCCTTCCCCCAACTCCCCCAAGTCTGCAAATCACTGAAGAACAGGTTTCTCTCCACACACTCGTAAGATGTGTGGATGCATGGCATCCATAAGTTACGAGTGGCTTGTGGCTTGATTGCTGAGCTCAAGCTTTTATGCCAAGTATTCTTAGAGGCAAATGAGAGGGAAAGCAGACCACAGGACTGAAGAGGTGATGTGCAGGTCAGGCACCCACATTTCCTAGGTGTCCGGTTTGTAGTGTAGGGGTAAGTGCACATCTTAACACAGGACCATAGTTACACAACTAAATCTCCCCAGCACACCTCACTTCTGCTGTGAAGTAAAGACAAAATGTGCTTGTAGGTGCAGTAGATCAGAAGGCGAGTATTTTGAATGCGTGGCAGGGATTAAAGGAAAGAGCCCACAGAACTCTGTGTGTGAGAGGAAGATTCTTGTCAAGTATGTTCATAAATGTTGCTTTGTTTATCAAAATAAGGTAGTGTTAAGGGAAAGCAGAATCTCCTTTAGGAACTTGCCTCCATCTGTGAGACTTGGGGAGTTCATTCAGGCTGAGTTAAAGCCCTGTTAGCCAGAGTCTGTGTAGGCTGGTAGCAGGTAACAGCTTAAAGCACTGAAAGATAAAAAGACTGAGATAGTCACAGATGCACTGATGAAAGTGTTGTGTGTCAGGCCATGAGCTGCAGCGAATGGGAGAAGACACTTCAATAAGCTGCAAGGAGGTGTGTGAACACATTGAGGTAATTTGCCCCAAGGCCAGCGTTTTTACACTGTGCAAATAACAGGGGAAGGGCTTCTCTGAGGAGAGTTAACTGCTGTGACGTATCAGACGGGAGACAAAGCTAGAATGTGAAAGCATAGTTTTGTTTTATTCTCTTGCATCAACTATTGCTCAAACTTGAGATTACTTTGGGACATTTCAATTGTATGTTTCTTTAACTTTATATTAGCAGGTCATGTAGCAAGATTCTGAGCTCCTTTTGAACTTATGATATATCAAAATTTGAGAGTTAAAGTAATCACATTCTTAAACTGAAGAGGAGTAGTCATAGTCATTATAGTCATAGTCATTAGACAAAAAACATCTCTTTCAGTGTGTGTGGGGGGTGATGTGGCAAATGCATGGGGCTAAAAGGATGCTGCTGTTGAATGTGTAGTGGTGATTTGTAGTGATTGAGGAAAGTCTGTAAGTACTACAGTGCACTTAACTCAAAGGAAATCACTTATGCTGGAATAAAAGGGTGCTAGCATTGTTTATGGAGAGGACTGGCGTGAGATGAAAGGTGGACAATAGACAACACATTCTTTTAAAAACTCTTAGGGGATGGGACACAACATAAACAACTGCATGAATTCAGTGTGGAAAGTAAGTGCCCAAAAGACTTCCAGTGCAAAGCTATTTCTTTGTGTTTAACTTTTTTATATACAAGTGGACCTAAATTTAAGACAAAGATGAAACAAGACCAAACATAAAAAACAGAGCGCTGCTTGCCTGGAAAAGGTGTGTGCTTTGTTTGGTTTTGTTTTTTTCATTTCACTGGAAACTGTCTTCGGGCTCAGTGTGATCCAAAAGCCTTTCTTCATTTTGTCTTTGCCACCAAGATCCCTTCTTTCCCTTCAGGGCAAAAAAACTCACACTGTTTTCTACTTCTGTATTAGGGAAAAGTTTTTACACAAAGCTATTGCTGGAGGGGGGAACAAAAAAACCCCACAAAACAAAAAACCAAAACTTCATCCTTTTCTAAAAGCTAGAACATTCTTGACATTTCAACTCTTGAAAAGTTTGTTTTACATTGTCCTAAATCAGTCTCCTTGATATTAATCAATACTTTCTCTCAGTTTTAAAACAGGAAATAGCTTCAGTCTCTGTTTAAATCCTGCAGTGTCTCATGTCGTGACCTTTTAGTGGTGTGTTCCTTTTCTCCCGCCTTCCCCTGTTTTCCCTTCTTTTCCTTCTCACAAAGGCCCCTCAACCTGTCTTTGGGTTTTTCCTGAACTTTTCCTGAATAGTTGGAGCTGTAGATATTTCAGTTCCTGCTTTGGGTACATGCATCTTACAGGCTTCCAGTGTTGACTTTCTCACCTTCTTTGGCCTTTCCCTTTTCTTTCCTTTCCCATTCATATCATGCTGTATTTTTCCCAATTCTTTAGCTTTGTGCATCCACTTCAGCCCTGGGATGTAGGCTTCTAGTAGTCTGAAAACCCTCTGTTCCATCTGCGGAGATAATGAATGTCTTGACACCAGCCGTATAAATCACTGTTGTAGATGGTAGTGTCAAGTACGTGGGAGCATATGGGAGGCTAATCCTGCTGTCCAAACAGGCAGTATAGGCATCCAATGATGCTGTGCATTAGGAAATGGAAAGCCTGTATTTCTTCGTGGCATTCCGTTCGATAATTCAATAGTGTTAAATCCGTTCCTGAAAGGGTATGGGGACACTTAGTATCTCTCCATTAGTTTTCATTTGTTTCATTTGGAGACCTGACAAACCAAAAGTATTGGAGGACTATTAGGCTTTAGCTGAGCAGACATGTATTGAAAGAACCCCATACATAATTTTAACAGACCTTGGCATAATTAGCAGGATCTTCTAGGAGGGGCCCCAGGACTAAACTGGGCAGGATATCATGCTTAACTTTTGCAGACGTTAAGAGTGAAGGCTTCTGGCAGGGCAGCTGTCTGACAGGATGCTGGTGCAGTGAGGAATGCTGGTGTTAACTTATACATTCATGTACCAGAATAAAGAGATAGCACCATTAGACTTCTACGTATTTTCTTTCCTTTCGGTGCAGATATCTAATGTCTTTATGAACAGAAAAGTTTAAAGAAAAAAAAAGTGCAGAATAAATGTATGCTAGCTTACTGGCTGCTTTATTCCTTTTTCCTTGCATACAAGACTTCTTTTTTTTAGGAGCAGAGTCTCATGAGTGCTGTCCGCAAGTTCAGTTTCCCAGTTGAAAATCTGCATACAGTAATGCAATATTCTTCTCCAGGAAAGATTGTTATGGCATATGTAAATGACATAAGACCAGCCCCTGGTGGTATTGACAGGATGCTGAGAAGGAAGCTGACTGTGTATTAACGTGCTTGCAGCTTAGGTCATTCTCACCGAACCCTGCAGCTCTGTGAGGTTCAGCTGCTTGGTGGAGATGACTTCACATTCTTTCAGTGACCCTTTGTAAAATACTGTTTCATTAATGAGAAATATTTTTTTACAGACATGTCTCCCTAACTGTAGAAGATACTGAATCAGATGTGTAATAGTTCTGTTTATAAAGGCATAATTAAAGAAATATGAGGGGGAATCTGGCCAAAATCTGGTGTAAACATATTACAATGGGAATAATCACTTTCTTCTGTGATCATTCAATTCTCTGGATCAAACTGGTCTCTCTAAATTTTAATCCCTTTGGGACTGGTGTGGTTTCCTTTACTTAAACTGTTCACAGAAACTTTGATTTCTATCAATTTCTTTGTTACAAAAGCAAAGATTTTTACTGGGGGTAGAATGAGATTCCAGCAGACACAGCAAGCATGACTGGTACGTGGGTATGCCAGAGCAGTTTCCAGGCTCACGGTGGCATTAGATATATTGCCCTTTTAAAAAGTCTTGTGTCAGCAAGTTGGATTGAGGAAACTTCACAGTTCTCTTTCAGGAACAGGAGAAAAATTATTCAGACAAAACTGATCCTCAACGTCTTACTGTGTACTTCCTAAAATATGGTGTAGTTGGTGCATTTCTTGCAGAACTCATCAAGTTGCCTTATTTCACAGCTGGAAGCTTCCTTGGGATTCTGGAGCACTGAGAGGAGTATTTATTTCCTGTTTTCGTGAAGCAGTAAGCTTTTTGTCTGCCTTCCATAGTGCTGTGTTGAAAGCAAAGCTTCACGCAGGTTCTTTTCCCTTTTAGCAAATCTGTACAGCAGGAGGAAAAATATCCTTTAATGGATTAATTGGTTGTTTCCACCAAGTATTCTCTGTTTAGGCGATATGTTGGTAGTGAAGCTGAGGAGCTTCTGTCATGCTAAACACTAGCAAAGGAGACAAATAACAGGAAATTTTCCATAGCAGGAAAATAGTCTACANGGACTTGATGATCTTAGAAGTGTTTTCCAATCATAGTGATTCTATGATTCTGTGATGCAAACTTTGTTGCACCATGTGTGGATTGAAGAGCCCTTAGACATTTATTCAAATGGAGTGATGAGTGGACGTGATTATCCAAACCAAGATAGCTAGATTGATCTCTAGAAGTCTTTCAGTAATATAATAGTGCCCAACATTTTATCATAGAACAGCTAACACAGTTTATATTGAGATGCTTGCAGGCCTTCTGTTCTGAATATCCTCTACCATGTAACAAAACTGCTGTCCTCCCATTCTTTTGTCCTGTAAGTGGTGACTCTTCCCCCATCTGATCAGGTGAGTACCTGTATTCAAGTTACACAGTGTATTTGCTTTTCATGTTCATTTGAAGTAAGAATAAAGGCATCACCTGAGGTAAATGTACTTTGCCAAAATACTGCTTTAATGTTTTTGCTGCTTTTGAGATTGCTTTCTGTGTTAACGGGTGATTTGAGAATGGTTAAGGGGAAATATTTGGTCTGTTCTTGCAGGTACACTATGGCTGACTGAGTCCTTGAGAGGAAAAATCATGGTGTAATAAAATCTTCCACTTTGTTATCTTTTCCTGGTGAGAGCTCCTTGGGATTTTGCTCTCCATTACTTTGTCTTTCTCATTTGCTTTGCCTTCTTGGAAGGGTGTTAGCTGAATTAGATATGTAAGAAAACTGCCACCAAAGGAAATAAGGAACAAAAATATCAGTAAATGCCAAATAATGTGGATGAAAAATTTAATTCTCCTTGTTAGCTGTCTGAATTATTTTAGGAGTAGCGGTAGCTGTGCTTTCTTAAATTTTATCAAGCTTCTCATTCTTGAGAGGATTTCCTTAGTACTAATAGTTAAAGTCTGTCAAATCCTGAATATTCTCCTTAAAACTTTCCATGATTGTTGCATGTTCTTTTTATTTTTCTCTGTTAGCGCTGAAGGAAAGTAGAGGCTGTAGTACACATGCCATGACATGAAATTAGATCCTTTAATTTCCCTTCTTTGCAGTTAGTTTTCTATCAGAATTCATTACCTTGGGATATTTTTGTGAAGATCTAAGTTATCCTGTCATAAGATTTGATTCTTAAAGGTCACTGTGACCTTCAGATATGTGATTTTACAAAAATTGAAGAGTGAGTTACGCCTAGAACAGAACAAGAGCGAAAAGGACCCCACAACACAGGAGCGTAAGAAGTGACCTATGCTCTGCCAGATGTAGAAGAGGCCAAATCTGAGGCAAGGAGATGATAGCAGACCAAGCAGATTAATTCATAATGTTCATGAAAAGACTCTCACTTTTTCTCTTCTGTGAAACCCTCCCTTCCCCAGAAAAAATATGCAATGTAAGTAGAAAAAGAAACTTGAATTTTCAATGTTCATAAATACTGTAATTTTCCAAAATCTCTTGAACATTTAAGCTCGTTTACAAATTTTTCAAGTTGTTATCATACAGTGTTAATCACTGATAACTGATTTCTTTTTGCCTAGCAGAAAAACTTGCAGAAAAGCAGGTGTACTGCTGTCAGGATTTCAATTCAAAGCAATAAGAGATCAATTACCTGACATGACAATGCATCATGTTTTTCTGCAGAAATTACTCTCCAGTTCATTGCAGTTCTAGAATGAGAACGTGAGCTGGACTCTAGCTTTTCTGTTCCAAGAGGTTTTCAGTAGGATATGGCCAAATTTAGTGGATAATACCTCAGTATAGCTGTTCTTTGACTAGTGCTAAATCTGTATAGAAACTCAGTTTGCTGTAGTTGTCAACTAGTGATCATAAGCCTGGTTTCATATATGAATGTCTGTGTTGGACCAGACCCAATCTAACCCAGTTTTCTGTTTCAAAGTGACCAGGAGTGAATTAGTGAATGTGAGACCTCTTTTGCCGGCAGCTGTATCTGCATCTTGTTTTCATAATCCTTGATTGTTTTTTTTTCTTACATGAATTTTAGATCTTTTTTCCTGAATGTGTTTAAACTCTCATCTCAATTAGAGATTAGTCTGTAATCCCACCTTGGACAGAGGGAGTTATGTACTGTGCACAGGAAGTATTTCCTTTTGCTTTTAAGTCAGCCTGATAATTTAATTGGATGCCATAAAGTTCTTGCACATTAGAAATTATGAATAATCATTCCCTGGCTGCTTCTCTTACCCCACCTCATCACATGAACCTCTAGAATCACAGAATCATAG
>VZTQ01003821.1:133735-172922 GCA_013400755.1 Pelecanoides urinatrix | reverse complement strand
AGCCGCTCTAGGAAGGGTCCCCTACATAGACCTACACAGAGACTCTAAAGGTGTCTTAGCCTGCTGTTTGTTATGAGACACTGTATTCAACTGACTGAATTTAGACTTCTGGTGCCATTTCAACAGTGATAGTGTATCCAAGATACCCAGAGAGGGCTGGAAATGACACATGAAACATACATGCATCTAGAGAACAGACAGGTCCCACCAGGCGTTTCAAATGACAACAGAAGCCCCTGTGAAAGCAACTGAATCAAGTCCTATATATTGATTGTTGATTCATTGACTACAGTAGGAGTTCAGAAATACTACCCAAATCTGTCTGTAATCTGCAGCTGAATCCCTCTCTAAAAGTGAATGTTCCGTCACCTTAACTTAAGTGCCTAGAGCCATTTGAGTTAATGTANAGAGTCTGCCCAGGGAAGTGGTTGCGTCACCATCCCTGGAGGAATTTAAAAGATGTGTAGATCATAGAATCATAGAATCGTTAAGGTTGGAAAAGACCTCTAAGGTCATCGAGTCCAACCGTCAACCCAACACTACCATGCCCACTAAACCATGTCCCTAAGCACCTCATCTACACGTCTTTTAAATACTTCCAGGGATGGTGACTCCACCGCTAGATGAGGCGCTTAGGGACACAGTTTAGTAGGCATGGTGGTGTTGAGTTGATGGTTGAACTCGATGATCTTAGAGGCCTTTTTCAACCTTAATGATTCTCTGATTCTGTGATTCTATTTTAGCTGGCTTCCAGATGCCTTTCCAGAAAGGTATCTCTCAAGGGTCTCCTTCTGGCTTTCTGTGAACATTTTGGATAGTCTAGCAGATTTGACGTGACACCTGACACTTATGTTTAGGTAACTGAAGTCCACCAGAGTGGACAAGAGTACAGAGTACTCTTTTACAAGAGTAAAAGAGAAAAAAGAGTACAGGAAAGAGAGATTTTACAGTGACTCATTCCATAATAAGAGTCCTTTCATAATGATAAATCATCCCACCAATGGTAGAAGCTTGTGTTTCATCAGTGACTACAGATATCCTTGCTTTAGGAGGTCAGAGGTAGATGTGATTAGTCCAGCTACAGGTTGATTTCTGAGCACATTTCATCCATTCCATTGATGGCTAAGTGGACAGACCCTTTTGGAAAGTTCATGACACGTTCATCTGCTTCTGCAATCATCCATTCACTTTGAAATATCTGGCAATTAGCTGTTTGATTCTATTTTTAATAGGTTTAGTCAGGATGAAAACACTGTCCTAAACAGAAAGAAGGTCTCAAAAATACATTTAGGTTCATAGAAAAAAAGTGTAAGTTGTAAAAGCAGTAGCAAATGTGATTAATCTTTTAAAGTGCTATTCCGAGTTATTGTGATATTCATGGGAGCTAGAAGCTGAGAAAAAGCTGCCTGTATCCAGAAGCTACCTTATTTTTTCTTGTTTATCAAATTTTTATTTCAATCTCCAGCAAGTTCTGAATTATTGATTTGCATGTTGATAAAATTCACCCTAAAGTGAAAAAATGATGAAAAGAGAAATTGGAATTGTAAATATTTCTATTAAAGTAATTGTTTAAAAAAATGAATAAAAAACCCCAACAAAACCCACAGAAATTTAGCATATAGGTAAATCATGCACACTACAAGATAATAGCCTTTCATCTCAATAACTTCTCCAACACTGAAGGGTGAGATGAATACAGAATTCTCAGTTTTTGTAACATTATTTGTGTGGGGATTTAACACTGTTCCTCTGAGATATATGGAGAAGAGCTGTGAATTACTGTCTTGCTTTTGCCTTATTGACTTACTTCTAATTGCTCATAGAAATCTCTTCCTTGAAACATTATTCTTTAAACTCAATCTTATTTGTAAATGTGCTGGATACTAAACCTGAGTGATTGGTACTTGTCCATTGAGTTGTGTTGCTGAAAAAAGGTTTGATTTTAGCTTTTTATTCTTTTCTTCTTCTGTGGTGCTTCAAAACACAAAAATTATCTCTTTCTGATAGATACACAGATAGAAAAAACTCTACCCACACTATATATACAGATACACTACATTATCTTCTTCCACTTTTAATGTATTAAATTGTGAGATGGGTAGTAGTTTTAATGTAAATAATTTCATTCAAGAAAAATCTGCTTAAAGATATATCGAAGGACACCTCCTCTGGCTCAGGAAGTCTCTGGAGCATAAACCATTATAAGCTTTAAAAAAAATGTTTATCATGTTCTTATAATGGGTTCTCTGGGATTCTCCACTGGTGGCTTCTGCACATCAGACACCAGATGGGTCTTTTCTCTAATCTAGTACACTTTTAATCACATTAATAGAATGTTATACTGCAGATCTTTTTGACAGAATTTCTCAATTCTAAGGCAGGGAAGAAATTCTGAAATCCACAGCAACACCAGGATGTTCTGGCTTACACAGCAAGCTGTTAAAAAAAGGCTTTAAAACATGTTTTAGACTTTACACGTTGCTTTACCTGAACGTATGTCACCAGATAAAATGAGAGAATTACAGTCTATCGTTATAGCCAGTGTTTCTTGTCCATGTTTTTGTTGGTAAAACTGTAAGAGGACAGTTCCTGTGCTTCCCTCTCACATTCAAATTTCTTCTTTCCTTTCATTAGGAGGGAAATTCGGATAACAAGGTATCTGCACAGTAGAGAAACTACGATGGAACAAAAATGATCTTTCCTCAGGTATCATTTATAACTCATCCAAGACATAAACAAATGTACAAAAGTATAAATCAAATGATTTTTGATGATGGAGTGGTATGGATAATCTTGTGACATTTTCTTTGCTAAAGCTAAGAAAGCATCCAATATCTAAGCAATGACCACAACTTCCCATATTTCACATCCCTTTTTCTTAAAAAAAAAAAAAAAAAGGGAAAAGTCAACACCTTGAGGTAGGCTGACTAGATGATTAATTCATAGAAGAACATTTCTTACACAAGTTGGTAAATTCATTGAATCCTCTTGTTGTTGTTTATTAAAAAAGGTTATTCAGAAATTGGATAACATTCATAGAACTGTGAAGACCAGTAAAGGCATAGATATGCATGAACACAGGCATAAAAACCCGGACTTGAGTATTTATTTATGAACTGCTTATAATGCATATTACATTAGAAGAGACTTCAGTGGCTCCTTGGGCTTTTCCATTGACCATTCCATCCATCCATATCAATCTAAAGGACCAAACCAATATCTAAAGGAAAATCTAAAAGGCTTTGGTACTTTAAAAATGTTTTAACTTTGTCAACAAGCCACAAATAACATATTCATCTAGCCCGGGACAACCTCTTATGGATCTCCAAAGAACTGCTCTAACTGCTTTTCTTCATCCTAGAACTGGGACAATTGAAGCTATTCATCTGATACAGGATGTGATACTTAGAAAGACTTTATTGTGACCTTATTTTCTTTAATGTTAAGACAGACAGAACTAAAATATAAAAACTTTACAGAATATTTTCAGGGACATTGTGGGAGTGAACCATCTGGCCTTTCTTTTACTACAATTAGGTGCCTTTCTTTGCACCCAGCCCTTTTTTGCCTAAAGTACTAGAAGTCACTATGAAATCCTGCTTCTGAAAAAATAATATAAGTTTGGCTAGACCACTTTTTATTGACACTAAACAAAAAATAGTAATAACAAAAGAGTTAAAAGATCTTTATGTCTTTCTGTTTATCACTATTCTAACCAAATTTACTAGAAAATGTCATTCCTGAAAGAAGTGCCAGGTTTGGGGTTTCTTCGCTGTTCTTGTTACGAGTACTTAACTTTTTGTTTAGAAGCTAGGCATTATTTAATTTCAAAAGTTTTCCTTTCTCTTATATACATTTTTAGCAGATTTGCCATTGTCGGTTTCAAATATCAGTATAGTAAGCTAGTGGATTTCCAGCATGAGAGACACAGCTGTATAAGTGTAGCCTAAATTCTCATAGTTTCCTATCACTCCATGAGTTAAGAACTATTGCTTTTGGCCTTCAGATTTCATTTCATTACCATGTTGCTTGGAGTAATTTTTTTAGATCTGACTATTTCTCTTTCTTATGGTATATAGTTATTTTACATATATCTCAAAATTTTTTGAAAGGAATGTGATGCAGTTTTCCTTATTGAAGCATTTTAAGACTTAATATATAGATTTATTTTTTTTTATTCAGAAATACGAATTCCTTTTAATTTCTGTAAATCACTGACTTGTCTTCCCATGAAAGGACTGCATGAATATTTTATAAAGCAATCTATTTTTCTTAATTTGTTATTTCAAGTTGTTTATAGGTGTTCTTATTTCTTCACACAAAAAACAGAACATGAGGCAATTTTCCCCTTTATTTTTTAGTGGGAGTCATTTGCAATATATCTGGTGCCTTCAGTCATATAATGTTGCACAAATGTGATTGTGCTTGTCGGCCTCAGTAAAGTGTGCTGGGACTACCAAAGAAAAAAACCTTCTAAAAACTACTCAATAGCCATATCTGGGAAAACGCAGACTAAATAACCCCTCAGTTCTGTGGTTTGCCAAACTGAAGTAAAATAATATATTCTTTTAGATATTTGTTCTTGAAGAAGGTTGACAGTGACAAACCTGGTGTTGAGTCAGCACCTGAAACATATTTAGTTATGTGCACTAGGGTTATTTGACAATGTTCATAAGTTTAAGATAAGTAATTTATTTTCTATCTGCTGCGTACAAGTCAGAACTACCAACAGACTGGCTGCTTGAACCTCTTCAAATTGCAATGCAGCTACAGATCCTTCATGGAAGGGTAGATGATCGGTTCTTTGTTATTCTGCACTATCAGAGCAGTACAGAAGTATTGGTGAATTAGGCTCAACTTTCAGTCTTTGCACAAGAAGTTAGAAACAGGCAGGCCATGGGTAAAATCCTGACCTATAATTCTGTAGCCATGTAATATGGTATTGCCAGTCTACTAACAGGCCATAAGCTCTTTACCGAGTTTGTAAGGCTGCAGGACTACGGCTTGTCAGGCCTGCTCTGTCTGAATTTGTCTTGATCAAGAATCATTTGAGTGAAAAATAATTATTACAGAGAGAGAAAGAAGACATATGTGCAGAAAAAATTTCAATATGAATAATAATGCAGTTAAAATTGTTGTACCACACTGCTTAGTTTCTACCCCTTTTCCTGGATCACTCTTCCCCTGCCTTCAAGTACTGGTCCAGAATGGCACAGGTTTTCTGCAAGTCCTGCTATCACATTCTGGGTATGTACATGTCTTGGTCAGCATTGGCCATTTCAAGTGATACCAGAATGCTACCAGGCAACCACAACATCATTTTAGGTGTTGTAGACACCTATGACATTATCATAAATGCCAAGTTTTTACCTGCTAACCTCATGTAGATGTCTTGGATAGCCTATAGTGTCTCAGAGGGTACTCAGATTTAGTCTTATCTCCATGGACTGTAGCAGGATCTTAAAGACATTTGTAGACACCTACAGGCAGATTTCAACATATTATTGTATGTTAATAATAATTAATATAAAATCGAATCCCATCATTACAGAAAAATGAATAAAAGCCTACAGAATCTACTTTAGATTGGGGATGTGCTTGAAAAAACTATAAAATCTCTTCAATTAAGATATGGGGAACCTTAAAACAAATCCACTTTCTGAGCATACTGCATCAAAGGCCTGAATCTTTGTTTCCTATTCCTAGAAACCATTTTTTAAGCACTTGCCTAACTAGTTAAAGTGGGACTTATCCTTTTTATTAAGCTGAACGAATTAGTCAAATTCAGCATAGATTTGTCAGTGAATCTAGCTTAACCCAAACTGATTTATAATTTGGGAGCCTTTCGTCAAACAAATTATGTGTTAAATTAGAAACACAGATAACTAACTTTTCCTGTCCTAATTAAAATAACTCTACCAAAGTTCTTTTTAGGATTAGTTCTCCAGGTGCTATTTTGTGAAATACTGAGATACTTTAACTCTCTCAGTGATTATATTTACACTGTATTAGCTGTCGTCTTATTTTTCAAATAAGATTCCGCACATCTTTAACACTTTAACACTGTTACAGAGTATGTTGCATCAGGTCTGGAAGGGATATTGAGAAATCTACTTGGGGAAATATTTTTTTCCTCTTTCCTTTTTTCTTTTTTTTTTCTTTTTTTTTTTTTCTTTTTCTCTTTATTTGAAAAGGAAAGGATTAATAATATGTGGGAATTAATAGTTTCTATTTCATTGTGCCAGAGGGTTTATGTAGAGAAGAAAACAAGTGCCATATGTACAATCTGTAACTTCTGATATGTTGCACTAAACTCATTCACATTACTTACCATATCATATGCCAAATAGGGCCAGAATATTTATTGATAACCAGCTTAATTGCTTATCACCCAGCAAAGTCAATTGAACCACAATTTAATCTTTTAATTATCACTTAGGCACACCATCCTGACACAAAGTATTCACGATACATACCTAACTAATCATATTGCATACAAACATCGTAATTTAGAGTTTTGCCACGTATTTCATTACTGTGTATTTGCCAAGATATTAGTTGTTATTCAGGTGTTGTCACCTGTCACTCAGTGAAAACGCTTGGCTGGCATTATACATCATCATTGATCTTACCTAGTGTGAAGGAGGTGACATAGCTTACGGCTTCTTCAATCATTTCCTGAATGTAAAAACTTTGCCAAGTTGCTTTAGACGTCTAGGACATCAGGCTATAGCTGACAAGTGTCTTTTGGAAAGCAAGGATATTAATTCCTACCAAGACATTACAGCAAAAGAGGAAGGGATTTTCCTATTATAATATCATACCTGGGATTTTCCAAGGATGAAAAAGTAAGAATACTTTAAAAGAGGAAGGGATATTCCAAAACAAGATGTCTTCTTGAAGGATATATTAGTGCTAACCCATTCTTCTTAAAAAAGGGTGTAGAACTGAATTTAGTGTTAAGGAATAACAAGAAAACCTTTATTTAAATAAGAATTAGCTCAAATTCTGCTTTTATGCACAAATTTAACCTTTTTATGTTTTGAATCTATCAAGAATGTACTCTAAACAGTACTAATGTTTGTATAACTTCACTGAGTTCTCACAGTTTGCAATAGGGAATTCAGTGTTTTGGAGATCCAAACGGTTTTCTGTGTGTAGACGTGGCTAGATGAGTTTCCAAACCTTGCACTATGTATTTTTGAAAACTAAATTGCTTTATCTGAACCTCAAAATCTGTCACACTTGGATTTTTATATTTTTTATAGTACATATGCATTTATTTTATAACAATACGAAGTCAAGAAAACCTTTTGTCAAAATAATTTTGAAAACAACTCAGTTGATATAAGAGTAGGGGTATAAAGGTTCAGTTTTCAAATATTATTTAAAAATTGTTGAAGACAGTTGATTTGATGACCTTCACTGTTGCTGTGATATTCAGTGTGTTCATTTGATATTTTAAATGTAAAATTATTTTGTAATTTTTGTTTTATAAGAAATTGATAAAGCAGCTTTTGATGTAAAAATATTCATTAAATGAAAGAAAGGTATACAATAATGAACAAAGATCAAGATCAGAAGTTTATTGAAGAGTAATAAGATATGAAAGAGACACTATGCAAAATTTAATGATAAGAGGAAGGCAAACATATTTGTATGTAATACATTATTTATATGCATAATTAGTTGTATATATGCAGATTATATGTATTTTTATTACATATATTTATCAACTATATATATAGATAGACATATATATAGACACATATATTTATATGTACATAAATTTATATTGCATGCTGGTTTTCCATTTGTGTTTTCTTACTTTAAATGTAAAAGGAATCAAAATGGTCTATTACATCAATAACATGAATGAAATGTCAGTATTAAGGGACAAAAGCTCGTTTTTTTTCATGAACTTCACTGTTTTGTAAATAGGAAAAATATTTATATAAAATAGACTTATACCAATGACAATGATGAAATAATTTATATCCTAAAAGTATCTAATGGATATTTTAACAGCAGCTTCTAACAGTACTTCCAAAAGCAGCAATTTTTGTAACCTACCTAAAAGCATTCTGAAGATGCTGGCTGAGGAGCACACTGACTCATTAACACTGGTTTTCAGTTAGTGTTAATAACACTGGGGAAATCATAGAATGAGAAGAAAGCTAATGTTGGATTAACAATTTAAAAAAGAAACAGGATAACCTGTGTCTGCCAATAAGATATCAGCCTGGACAAAACAATAAACTACATTATATATTAATTAATTAGTAAAGAATTAAAGCCATATAATTTATTCCACTGAATATTGGCAACAAATTTGCTACCTTTCTTGATAAGGCTACAAATGTGGTATTCGAAATGTCATACATTTTGGATTCTGTAAGGAATCTCACTCATTGTCAAGCAAATATGATCACTATGATCTTATCACAATGTGACATGTTAAATGGATTAAGAACTAACCAACCCATAGATCTTGGCTTGATGCTATTTGGCAGTGATAATCAGAGGGAAATGGAGGAAGGGTGGGATTTCACATGGCTTGGTACTAGTGTTACTGTCTCAGAAAGTTCTGTTCATTCCCTAATCCAAAAAAGCATTCTGATATTCTGGAGAGTTGGTCTACATATATGAGGAATCAAAGTGGCACCACACATTAACAGACCCATAGTGCTCTGATTTTATCAAAGAAGAAAACTATGGAGAGAACTGATCAAAACTTTTTTCTTTCCACCTAGAGGAATACTCTCATTCAGATAGTAAATGATTTTTGAAAGTCCTATTTAGGAGGTTATAATATCATATTGCTAAATCATGGAAAGCATAGCATCAATAACAATTATTGTTATTATACATATAATGCAATTGGGCATAAAAATGTTAATTCAGATAAGACGAAGGTTTTAAATGTCTATGGTGATAACTGTAGGAGATAATTTTCATACAGCACGATTTCACTTTTGCTGTGCATTCAGTTACAAAGAACAAAATGCAGAAAGAGAAAGGAGAACTAATTTCTAACATAATCAGGAAAGGGAGAGAGAATATTTGAGGAGATGTTATTAAAGATGAGAGCCAGAATTTATGGACCACATTGTAAAAAAATTCCAGCTTCTCTAGTGAAGAAGAGTAGCCATAAGCCTAAGGAGCTATTTAAACCAGTGTTATGTGTTCTTTGAATTGTGCCTGTTGTGCAAAACAGCCACAGGAGATGTAGCACCTGCATGGCTGGATTTGGCCCTGTGGAGTTGTGAGTTCTTTATTCTTTATTATAGGAGTTATCAGAGGCATAAGTAGTGACAAAAGCTACCTCAGTGTATGCCTATATATTACTAATATTTCCCTTCCAAATGACGTTTTGTAACTGTCTTCTATCCATGTATATCCTACAGAAATCATAAAGTTTATTGCCTCTTCATTGAGTCTCATTTACAGGTCAGAGTGCCAGGTTAGTTGCATATCTCTTTCAATAGGGCACAGAAGGATCTTGCCATTATTAACTAAAGACTGCATTTAAGCCAATGTAAACAACTCTGTACAAAGTCTAACAAAGTAAAACTACTTGAAATGCATCTGCTTGAAGGAAATGATCAGTAATGAAGACCTAGATAATTTTAGAAGCCACTTTTCAAGATATGTTATTATTACAGAATTGTATTCTCTCACAAAACACTTATGCAAGGCAAACTATGTGCTTTACATTAACTCTTTAACTATGTTTAAACTCCTTCCTTTTCATATTCACTATAACCCCCAGAATGATTGATTGCTAAGGTGCAAGGAGTATGTTTTCAATATACGATTGTTAACATATCCAAAGATCTGGTTTTCCTTCAATGAAGCAGCTATGTGCTGGGATTTGCTCTCCAAATTATAAGGTAATCTAATAACAATGAGGAGTGTATTTCATATGCTGTATGTATTCCATTCAGCTACTGTCATTGGGCAAAAGACAAATTCTTTACTAAAATTGTATTTCAGGTTCATCTGTAAATTCTAGTTACTCAAATAGTGAAAGCAGCTTTATGTAAATAAATCATCAAATGTCTTCTCTGATGTTTTTATACTAAGCAGAAAATAAAGTTAAAAATATGCAAAGAAGCCAGTAACTCCAGAGTCAAAATACAATCAAACCAGGCATAAACATCCACCATATTCCAAGTATATCCAAAACCTAATAAGCAAAGAACATGATAAATTCCTGAGAAGCTTAAACCATATATCTTTATCCACATTATCTAAAGTTACAGAGGTTTCCAAAAGAACTCAAGCCCTCTCCTTATGCAAACAGACCTCTGAAATTGAAACCTCTTTTTGTAGGCCAGTCCTTGCCCACCAGCAGTCTTAGTTTCTTCCTCCTATTACACATCCACAATGTGCATGAAAATTATTTCTCTCCTCTGAGTTTTGAGAAAAAGGTTAAAAATATACATATCACTGAGTAGATGAAATAGAAGTTTTCTCAAGTACAGTCAATATCTCACCTGAAATAAAGATGCTTCAATGGAATAATATTCATATACACCAGACAAAGGCCCAAATCAGAGCACTGGAGCAGGCACAAGGAGTGAGATTGGGATGCAAAAACAGATGTCCAGTGCCACAAGTTCTCCTGACTAGCCACCAGCTGTTGCTCCAGAAGGGTGTAACTCATTTACGCCCTGCTGTATCAACTGTCACCTTGCAAAAGTCTCGGATGTCATCAGGCATATGAAAATCATACCATATGCTAGATAACAGGTGGATATATATATTACCTTAGAAACGTGATGGTTTTTGTCTTCCAGGACATCTTGACCTGATTCTGAATGTAATTTGATAAACTGACTGGGGCTGTATCATCTGTAAGATTTTCATTAAGTTATTCTAAGACAGATGCTGGGAAAGATAATAATTCATAAATATCTTGCAGAACTACCGCCTCTCTATATGTACTGCTAAGCTGTAAAATGTGAAGTGTTCTTGTGGATGGTAGAATGCAATTAGTACTAAAGTGCTAGATATACTGTCCTCCTGAAGCTAAAAGCTCTTTAAGCTTTCATTGTGGGCATTGGTGTCTTTTATGATTTTATAGTACTTTCTCATTTCATTGTGATTTTCACAACAGCTATTGATGGTTAGATGTCTATTAAGTATATTTTGGTATGACTAAACTATGAAAATTGAGTTTTATATTTTTAATGAGGTTTGAAAATACAACCCAAACAGAAATGTCTAGACAATAGCTGCTGCTATATCACAAAAAAAGAAAAAAAAAGAAATTTACCCCCCATTAAGACCCTTAGCTCCCTCACTACTTTCCTTTATTAATTTATACTTTAAGGACAAGTAGCCCATGGACAGCAAGATGCACTGGAGGTACTACTGTGTTTTGACTAGCTATAATCTCTGTCATTTAACAGGTCTGCTCTGTAATGGAAAAACAGCATTTTCCTGCATGCCAGCTTTTTAATGGAATGATGTGTCAGGAATGTGGAGCAATAGAAGAAATGTTTTGCTCCCGTCTGACCTTTTATAGTAGCAGTGATGCGGTTAAACCAAATGAAAGCTTGCAGTCCTAATAGCATAGCTTCAGAGTGGAAATTCATGCCAAATAGTATCTAATTATCTGCTGAATGTATTTCTGTATAAAAATGTGTGTTAAAACCTCACAATTTATAGGTTTGTCAGCATAGGAAAAGTAAAACTGATAGGGGAAACAATTGTAAATCTTCAAAGAATATTCCTTGGAAGTGTGATACAGGGAAATCAGGGCAGCCGGGTGACTTCATAACCAAACAAAGCCCTTTGCTTCTGTGTACATTAGAAAATGACTGATTGAAAGAACAATCTTTTTTCTAAAAATAATGTGTTGTTTTGGAAACACTAAACAAAACTAAACATTCAAAACCCAGTAAAAAGTCCACTGTTGTTCCACTGGCTTGATTTTCCCTCTGAAATTGATGCTTTTATTACACCATTAAATATTTAATATTTTCTGATTAAAATATTTTCACTTTTATTATTCTATTATGAAATAAGAATGAATATGAAAGAAGTAAAAAATAAGGCAGGAATTACTTTCTGAAAAAAAAAAAAAAAAAAAAAGAAATTATCATTTACCTCTGATACCAGCCTTTCATTTCAGAGTGACTTGTCTACTATTGCCAAGATTAGTTTTGTCTACTTTGCCAAAACTAACCCCAGTACCCAACAGTATTCTATGTCAGGCAATATTTTGCATTATTGCAAGAAATAACATTTAAAAAAAAATATTTTTTTTTTTCTGCTGGTATATTGTATTATTCCTGGCTGAAATGTTACCATTAAAATTATGGGAAAATAACAGCAGGAGCAGCTAGCAAAAATTTAGTCTGAGGACATGTTCTGAACTCTGACTATCAGCACTATCTGCTGTGACTTGTCGCATTTGAAATGTTATTTTGAATGTGACATCATATGATTCTCCTCCTCTTTCCCCCATTAACTATCAAATCAGAAAGGAAATTAGAACAAAGAGAAACAAATAAGTGTTCTGCAGCATTAGAATTATTTATTTGCTCTCTGGCAGCACCTACAACCCTCATACGTAGCTCAACTGTACTAAGATCTCACAGTCTCTGTCCATAATAGTTTACAATTTATTCATCTAGAACCAGCAGACACAAAAAAGAATCACTTATTTAAAGTTTTCTGGGAAACAAAAAAATCTCAGGTTTGCTTTGTTACATAGATTTCCAAGTGCAGGTTTTCTCTCAAGATGTGTTGAGGTAACAGATAGATATTATTTGCAGAAGACCCAAAATAACTTTTTTTTCACAAGAGACTTCTAACCCACCTGCAAGAAGACAGTGCAAGGGGTTTTGTTCTGAATTGTTCGTTGTCTTCTGAACAGATTTCTCTCAATATGTTCCTTGTCATCTAAAATGTAGTTATTGATACAGAGGTAAACAGTAAGACAAACATTAGGACACTTGTTCAGATTCCTAAACATGTAATATAGGTTTTACCTTAACTAATCATAGAGAAACAAAAGATAATCATCTGGTCTGCAATACTCACTTTTGGTTAAACTATCAATATGGGCACTATCTAAAGATGACTCATGTTACCTGTCCTGGTTTCGGCTGGGATGAGGATGATTTTCTTCCTATTAACTGGTATAGTGTTGTGTTTTGGATGTAGTATGAGAATAATGTTGATAACACACTGATGTTTTAGTTATTGCTAAGTAATGTTTATATAGTCAAGGACTTTTCATCTTCCCGTGCCCTCCCAGGTGCGCAGAGGGCTGGGAGGGAGCGTGGCCGGAATGGCTGACCCAGCTGGCCAATGGGCTATTCCATACCATATGACATCATGCTCAGCATATAAGGCTGGGCGAAGAAGAAGGGAGGGGGAGATGTTCGGAGTGATGGCGTTTGTCTTCCCAAGTAACCGTTATGCATGATGGAGCCCTGCTTTCCCGGAGGTGGCTGAACACCTGCCTGCCGATGGGAAAGAGTGAATGAATTCCTTGCTTTGCTTTGCTTGCATGCGCAGCTTTTGCTTGCGCGGCTTTTGCTTTCCCTATTAAACTGTCTTTATCTCAACCCACCATTTTTCTCACTTTTACCCTTCTGATTCTCTTCCCCATCCCACCCAGAGTGAGAGAGTGTCTCCGTGGTGCTCAGTTGCCAGCTGGGGTTAAACCACGACATACCTTAAATGTCTCTCTTAAAATGGGATGTAACAACCTCTGAATGGTCTGTTTCTTTCCACTAATATGATGGGAGTTTTGTTAACTACAATTCAGACATTAGCTTCAGATATCTGAGTTAATGGGAATGAAACCTACCTAAAGATATGTATCTCTGATGTAAGTTGTCTTTATTAACAGCAAATCAAAGCGTGTCATTCTGAGAATTTCTCATTCCTGAATACTTCTTCCAGGAGAATACTCTACCAAAATCTCACCTTTGTGTAAATGATGAACGCCTCCCTCTCAACCAATTTGTGCAACATGTCCCACCACNGTTTTACCTTAACTAATCATAGAGAAACAAAAGATAATCATCTGGTCTGCAATACTCACTTTTGGTTAAACTATCAATATGGGCACTATCTAAAGATGACTCATGTTACCTGTCCTGGTTTCGGCTGGGATGAGGATGATTTTCTTCCTATTAACTGGTATAGTGTTGTGTTTTGGATGTAGTATGAGAATAATGTTGATAACACACTGATGTTTTAGTTATTGCTAAGTAATGTTTATATAGTCAAGGACTTTTCATCTTCCCGTGCCCTCCCAGGTGCGCAGAGGGCTGGGAGGGAGCGTGGCCGGAATGGCTGACCCAGCTGGCCAATGGGCTATTCCATACCATATGACATCATGCTCAGCATATAAGGCTGGGCGAAGAAGAAGGGAGGGGGAGATGTTCGGAGTGATGGCGTTTGTCTTCCCAAGTAACCGTTATGCATGATGGAGCCCTGCTTTCCCGGAGGTGGCTGAACACCTGCCTGCCGATGGGAAAGAGTGAATGAATTCCTTGCTTTGCTTTGCTTGCATGCGCAGCTTTTGCTTGCGCGGCTTTTGCTTTCCCTATTAAACTGTCTTTATCTCAACCCACCATTTTTCTCACTTTTACCCTTCTGATTCTCTTCCCCATCCCACCCAGAGTGAGAGAGTGTCTCCGTGGTGCTCAGTTGCCAGCTGGGGTTAAACCACGACATACCTTAAATGTCTCTCTTAAAATGGGATGTAACAACCTCTGAATGGTCTGTTTCTTTCCACTAATATGATGGGAGTTTTGTTAACTACAATTCAGACATTAGCTTCAGATATCTGAGTTAATGGGAATGAAACCTACCTAAAGATATGTATCTCTGATGTAAGTTGTCTTTATTAACAGCAAATCAAAGCGTGTCATTCTGAGAATTTCTCATTCCTGAATACTTCTTCCAGGAGAATACTCTACCAAAATCTCACCTTTGTGTAAATGATGAACGTCTCCCTCTCAACCAATTTGTGCAACATGTCCCACCACACCTCTTTTCTCTCCTTTCTTTTCCTTACAAACACGCCTGGAATTTTTTGTGCAAATAAACACTAAATCCCTTTTTTCTTTTTTTTCTTTTTCTTTTTTTTTTTTTAATTTTCATGAAGAGAGATGTAAATCCATATTAAAATCAAACTCTGATGGGGGTCTGTATGTGCGTGTTCCACTGATTTTCTGTTCAGCTGCCATACTGAACAATTGATTGTTTGCATATGGCATGATGAAAGAGTTCCGTTTTCTGTTCTAAGTCCAGATATGTGGGCTTCTTTTCCTTTTTACACTTTTCTTCTCCTTTAGTTTTTATAGATACAATGCAAAGGTGGAAGGGTCAGATAACATGTAATCCAGATAAGGTCTCAATATAAGAGATTGTGATATGAGTGCATGGGCTGCAACTAGACTTAGGTTGTTCTTAATATATCATAGGTCACTAATGGCTCTAAAGACAAAACTGTGTCAACCCTGTTGGATTTTTTTTCCCCCTAAGCCAATTATCTGCAGTTCATTAAGTTAAATGATAGTCTCCATACAATGGGAAATTATGTCTTGCCTCCATGTGGATGAGATTTTTCATGTCTATGCTAAATGATAATGTTACCATGAAAATGCAAGCTCAACAATGAAGAAATTTTACAAACACGCTGTTCAGTGATCTAAATAACAAAGAAATCACCTAGCATAGTCCCAAATCTGCAAAGATTTTAAGCAGTCTTTAGCACTTGGGGACACCATTCAGATATTTAATTTTGAATGCATATTTGTTACTGCCTATGTTATTACAGTATTGCATAATTATTCTTTCAGGTAAAAAAACCGCCAAAACCAAAAACAAAACATTTATAGCCTTAGGTTGTTTGAATATTTTAGGGTCAGAAGAGTGACTTTAACCTTTCTTTGTGATATTCCCTATTTCTTCTCTCACAGTGACTTCTATAACAAATTTCAAAGTCAAGCACAAACATAAATATGAAAATCACATTCAAGTCTCCCTTTGTTTTTAAACCTATAATCAAGCTGTTGATGATAAATAAGGTACAACAGAACTCAATTCTTCTGTTTCCTTTCATCAGTTAAGGAATCTTTTTTAAAAGATATCCAAGGTACAAGGATGGCTAAGAATGTTGCTTTTTTAGGATCAGTTTATCTATTAAATGTTCTAAAATATAACAAGATCCTTTACAGTACGAAGTTGCAATCAATGCCCTGACATTTAATAAATGTTATAATAAATAGCATTAATATATTAAAATCAATAAATATATTCATGGACAATATCTTATGAATTCTCAGATAGAAGCAACATAGAAGTAGTGGACAGATCAATAACATGACTGAATTTTTTTAATGTAACTTTATGTCTCACAAATAATCTAGGTGTATCATGTACATCCCCCACAGTCAGTGAAGACAAAGGATATGTAATTGAGAGAAAAATTAATACCACATTATAGGTACCTCTGTAGGTTGGGGGACAATGAATTACCTCTTTCTGTATATTATTTTGGATTGTTAACTGTAGAAATCCTAGATAGCTAGCTAAACTCCATAGCAATTTTTTTGATGGTTGCAATTTGGACAGATGAGCTGGCACACTGACTGCAGGACCGCCTAGGCTGTGATGCACAAGTAGTATTGAGTGCTATTTTCAAACTAATAAGCTCTGCTGTATACAGCTAAACTGTTGCTACACTGTGTGAATATATTTGCTCAGGTCCATAGTGCTCAGGTCAGCTGCTCCACTGAACAGTGCAGTCATGCCCAAGTGTGTCCTAGGAGGGGATGTTAGAACAGAGAGGACAGTAATTTGATCAGATAGATCTGAATAACTGCGAGAACAACATTAAAAAAAAAAAAAAAACAAAAACAACTTTCCCCCCTCTCCCCCCCCCAAAAAAAATCCCTAAAACAAACACAACAGTGTTTCTGATTGCTGGAAGAAATAAATTCTTTCCAGCCTGCTTGAAAGTTATTGCTTTATTACATTTCAACCAAAGAGTGTTAAACAAATAAAAATTTTATTTAATCTTTTTAAAATTATGTTCTTATATGAATATTAGAAGTTTTGTATTAAAAAATGAATCTTTACAATATTTCTGTGATGTACAGAAATACTTGCTTAACAATAATGCAATTAGAATACAGAGGAAACAGACTTGAGCAATTGTTATATATAAAGCTACAGAACAATCTAACAATAGTTAGATGTCTCATTATCTGTTAGCTGCCTTTCAGTGGTCATTATGCTGCCCTGTACAGAAAACAAATTCCTCTTTATATTTAGTAAGCTATACATTTGACAGCTAAACTTTCATTGCAAACAATGTTCCTTCCTTCCTTTCCTTCGTTTCCTTCCTTTCCTTCCTTTCCTTCCTTTCCTTCCTTTCCTTCCTTTCTTTCCTTCCTTCCTTCCTTCCTTCCCTCCCTACTTATCCCTATTTGGAACTCTGTTTTCGTCTAAAGTCTTTGCAAACAAATAGTCTTCAGTTATTTTCTTATTTCTGTATAATTTGTCCTAACACTTTTACAATCCAATCTCAATGATTTCTGGGAAAACAAAACAAAATAAACCTAGTCTTTCTCTCTTACCTAAAAAGAAGGCCAAAACGAGCTATAAAGCAGGAAGTGAGAGGAGGTAGTATTTTATAACGGAAAGAGAAATCCATTCCTGTCTTAAGAGTCCTGGTATAGCGTTATACAGATCTTATTAGTCTAAGTTCAACTATACTAAGAGGTTTTGTTGGGGTGATGTAGAAGGGATTTAGAAGATTAGCACAAATGAAATAAGTCACAACAGGTTTTGGACAAAGTGTACCCTCAAAGCCAGGTGAGCAGCTTCATGACTCCTGAACGACTACAAAATATACACAATGAATGGGAGACAGACACTTTATTTACCATGAATGGATAAAGGTTTTTATCTATCTATCTTAATCTAGATAACTATCCAATTTAAACTATCTAATGTTGTTATGGGTATAGTAGATAAGTAAGATGGAGTGTAGAAAGAGTGAGCTGCCAAGTCATCTTGAAAAAGAATCCCATCTCTGAAGACAATTTTGTTCCTTGTAACATTTGTACAATAACATTATCCCAAAAGACTATGGATATGTACAGGTAGGGTACACTTCCTAATCTTCCATTATGTAGTGTAGTAATAGGCACACTTTATTTGGCTAAACACTATGCACTTAGTAACTGCAGTGAACACCTGACAGTAAATGTATATAGAGTTTAGTCCATCCTTTTGATTAAAAGAACAGAAGACACTATCTGACTAGTGCATGCAACAATTACTTTTTCCAAGCTCAATTAAAATTGTAGTTGTATACTTCTTTTTCTTTAGGTGGCCTAAAGGGTGATACTGTTGTAAGCAACAGCTATGAATCTTAACTACAGAGAATAGCCTATTTGACCTCATTTTAAACAAGAACACAACACTGTTCATCAAACTGCAACGTGGGATTCATTCCCATATAAAGCAGTTCTATCAGTTCCCATTCAATTTGAAAACAACACTGGTAATGCGTCCTTAAGATGTTTGCCAGGTCCTCAAAGTCAATATTCTCACAAACACAGCAGATCATGACATATAATTTATGTAGGAAATGAACCGAGTTATGATTTTGTTAATTTACGACCATCAGGGGAGTAAGTTTACCCACAGAAATCATCCTAAATATAATTAATGGATATAACCATAAATAGTATTAATGTGAAGCTGTTCTCCAAGTGTTAAGTGGTTGTTATGGTGATAACATATTAATAAAAAAAATTACTATGAAAGTTACTCAATATTAATTTTAAATTTGCAAAACTATCAAGAGAGTTAGGAAATGAAGGATTTTAAAAAATGATTTGAAGCACCTGCATGTGTTTCATGTGCAAAATTAATTGCCATATTAAATTAGCAGAATGACATTAACACTAAGGGACCATTAGTATCATTCATAATTATTCATTATCTTTAACTTGAATCGTATGTCGTTTCCTTGACATACTATATTTTTTATTAAAAAGGTTAGCTTTTCAAAACTCTAATTATGGGTATAAAGCATATGGAAGATATAATATACATAGTAAGGCAACCTAAAGATAAATATTCTCAAGTAATTTTTTCTGTAAAGAATGGAATATTTTATGTAGAAACTTAATCCGGTTGGGATGAAACCTGGGAGAGAGACAGTAAGTTAGAATAGCATATAGTGATAGGAAAAAAAAAAAAAAAGAGTAAAAGCAATGCCATTAAGGCAATCACTCACTGTTTTGCTTAGTAGTCCAGATGTTACAACACACATTTTTCATTATATTCTTTAAACTAGGGTGTGGCAAATGACCTCAAAATGCTATTAGGTGTATAGCTTAGTTTCAAGGACTCAATCTTTGAATTTTAATTGATTTAAATATTTTCATCGTTCATTTGAAGATATTTGCTTCCTTTTGAGACCCTACACATAGACTGTGTAACCAGTCTGAGGTCTGCTTTGATTCTGGATTATCGGTTTACACACACATACAAATATAATTTAACATTTATTCTGGTACAGATTTCTGCTAATATAAACCAGAGTTTGTAGAACCAAGTGTTTAATCTTTACTCAAGTGCTCTGTGACAGATGGATTGGCTGTATGGTCCCAGTTCTCTCCTGACATACCCCTAAGTGGCAATTAGTCTATGACTTACATAACCTTAGCTGTTTTGCACTGACAGTGATAAACAATGATAAAAGTTCTACTGGCTTCAGTGGAGCCACACCAGCTGAAACTGTGATACCGTTTTCCCAAACAATTAACATAGTGATAGCTACTGTCAAAAACAAAACCATACATTTCAAAATTATCTTAAAGTTTTTAGGGAAAAAATACAATGAAATAAGAAAAAAAAAAGTAGGCACTCTTAGACAACATCACCAATGTCTTCATGTTTATACATGTGCAAATAGGTTCAACGTGTTTAGGAGACTGAGGTGAAGTATTTTCTCCTCCTCCCACACTACTCACATGTACACAAACATCTTTAAACACTTAATGTCTAAGTCACCTCCTGTCACCCTCCTGGAGACAGATCTGACCGTGGTAGAACAGGAATTCCAGAAAGCATTATCAGACCTTAGCCTAGGAGTCACACACACATCTTGAAAAGAATGGTGAGACCTATCTCTTAGGCCATCACACATTCTTCCATCTTGAGTCTTTTACCTTAAACCTACTCTTTTGACATGTTTCTCTGACAGAGTTAGGCAGGCACTATTCTTTGATTATTAGGCACTAATACTATTTAGTATTTACAGGAGTGCACAAAGCTTAAGAAAATTTCCAAAACCAATGGATTAATATCTTTTGCAAAACATTCAAGTATATCCACAGAGTGCAGCTTTGTGTTGAGAGTTGCTTGAAAATCTTCACTCTTCTTATAAGCCTGCTGCCAGTTATGAAAAATGGGCCCCAGAACAGTATCTATTATTCAGTTTTTCAATTAAAAAAAAAAAAAAATCCATGAACATCAGTTATTTGGCATAGCTCTTCAGCCCTTTCTCAGTAAAGTCACAAAAACTGCAAATATAAGGTTGGTGGTTGCCGCAATTAATTTCTTTTTATTTCAGAGCATTCAAGAAATAGATTATGCTATGCCTGGCTCACCTTTGATGATCTTGTTAAATTTAAAAAAAAAAAACAAACCAAAAACAACAACAACATTATTTTAAGGTAGGAAAAAATTGGACATTACATCACCTAAGATGAACCAGCACCCAAAAGAGAATGATAACCCAACGAGCTGCAGTCAGAGCTTGATAATAATGGAAAGATAGTGATAGCTCGTCATGTTGCAGTTTAGCTTCTCAGCCTCCTCTTTCTCCATGTCCTCACCCTCTCCTTCCTCAGCAACTACTGGAAATTAAGATATTTATCTAACTCCTCTTTCACAGATGTTCTGCAGCAAGCCCACTGTCTGTCATCTCCTCACTTTAACCCTAAAGGTGGGCAATCTTTTTACTACCTGTGTAGCCTCACGTGTCCTATGTGTCTGGGTAAAGGAAACCAGCTATTCCACAGTGATCTCTGTCCTGAAATAGCTGGTGTGTTCCTGGTACCCAGAACTGTGTCTCTGAGACAATCAGTATCTCTCTACTAGACTTCTGTTCTCTCCTTACTTGGAGTCTCCTCTTTTGGCACGAGAAAAGTACCACCATTAATTTGGAATAGCAAGCAACACCTATTCAACAAAATACATATGTATGCCCCATCACATACAAAGTCCTATTTCCAGCTAATCCCAAGGGCAGGGACAATGCTTGTTTGTTTTTTCCTTGCCTTTTTCTCTCTAAGTGAAACATCTGTCCTTAAATACATTCCTTTTCAAGTTATACTATGCACCACAAGTTAAAAATAGCAAAATGTTATCTCAAGTAAGAAGAACTAAAACCCATAAAAGTGAATCTTGGATGTTTTTCCTCAGATACCTGGAGTTTTTCAGATGAAATTGCAACCCTACTCCAACATATAAATTTTGAACTATCTTGCAATATTTGCATCAATGATTTAAAAAGCTTTCTTTTTTTTCCTTACTTGTACAATTCCCCACCTTTACTGTGATTGACTCTCCTCTGAAGTACCTTTAGGCATTAAGTAAGCCAAGTGTAGCTGTGAATTGGAATGGAGTCATTGACTGGAGTCAATTGCCTGCACGCAATTATCATCTAAATTACTTTGTAAAACTATTTTACGTGTTTTCTGCTTAAAAGCACAGTTACTCCTTTATTCTTGACCTTTCTTTTACTACTTTGAATATCCTTTCAGGTGATTGACAATAGGTTTTTTAGCTACTGATTTCATTCACAGTCAACTTGGCCATTTCATACTTCTGTTTTCTCACCCACTTGGATTCTGAACAAACAAGATATCTAAAGATCTCCCAATTCATTAAATCAACACCCTTTTTTAGGGAGAAACCACCTCACATAATCCAACTCCAAAATCTTTAAAACAAAGTGGAATCCGAGTGGTTTCTTTTGCATAATAATAGCAATAATAATAACAATAAAAATAATTATTTATTCTAGGGTGTCACAGATGAGATGACTGTACGACATATTCTGATTTTCATGCTAGTTATATCAATTGACAGTCCAACTCATTTCGTTCTAACGTTGCCCTGTAGACTAGTTGTTCTTTTCTTCATTTTTATCTCCCTATACTTACAGATAACTCTTGTGTTTCCACATCAACTTTTGCTTGACCAAAACTCAAATTTTCTACCTTTTCCAGATATGACATACTGTTCATTCCTCCAATACTTTAGTAGTTTTTCTTTGTAGATGATCAGTTTTGAATGATTTTTTCCTTTTTGAAAACATGCACAGTATTGTGGCCTGGATCTTATCACTGTCTTTTAATGGATTTTCTCTCTCTCTCTCTCTTTTTTTTTGTTTTTTTTTTTTTTTTAATATATTAACAAGGGAGTCACAACAAGTATTTGTAGACACCTAACTTTTATCCCCCCTGTAGAATAGCTTTCATGGTATTTCTCCAAACTAATTTTTGACTCCTTTAGTTTTACTGATATCTTTTTGTTTGTGTAAACTTTTGGTGATCTTATTAATAGGGTGATATTTCTTACTATTTTTGCTTTTACCTCTGTCTCTCCGAAGAGATGATGCATTTCAAATGTGTTCCAATCCTGACTGTTGTTGTTCTAGGATTCTGCTGCCACTCCATTATCCCTTTACAGATAGGGATGTAAGTTTGCAAGTTCTTCCATTCAGTTTTCTGAGATTCTTGTATTAACACAGAGCTGATAATTTCTTGCTGACCACCTTCTCTATCTTATTATCGTTCCTGAGGATCTCAGTGACAGTAGTGTTTGCGTTCTTCTTGGTGACCATTTTCTGTTACTGATACTCTCTATCTGCTACTGTTCCCTTACGCAACAGCTTTTCTCTTATCATGAGTATTAATACCAGGACTGGAAACTGCCTTCACCACTTTTTCATATCTCCAGTTCTTCTCCCATTTGCTAATCTCCATTATCCTGTCCCAATCTTCAAAGACTGAAGACAGTCCAGTGGTCCTTTCCAACCTCTATTTTCCTATGATTCCATCATCCAAACCTCAGTTGTCTTCATCATCTTTTCAGTCTTGACAGAATCCTAATTAATTCTTCAGAGAATTTCTCAGTGTGATGTTTTCCAACTGAAAATGTTATTCATGATTTCTCAAGTCTTTCAAGCAGTCCTGACTCATGTAGCACACTTTTTCAATCTCCAGATTCACTGCAGTTACAGGACTGTTCATTTTTCGTAATAAACAGTCAACAGCCATGCAGTTCTGACTGGTACCTGTGGATTTCAGCCTTCCCTGTTCCGTCCACCTCATGACCACCTTGTCTAAGACAGTCTTTTGTGTATTCCTGAGTTAGCATCAATACCCTTCAGCCTAATCAAACAATTGCCTCAGGCTTACTGATTAAAAGTCTCTAAAATTTATGTTACTAAAATAAACAAAAGCAAAACCTCAAACTTCCATTTCCTTTAGTCCAATGTAAATGAACATTTCATGTACTTCTGATGCAGAGCAAAAGCACTCCTTCACTTGACAAAAAGTCCTACTCCTTCCATTAGACTGATCTTGAAATGTTGTGCAGGAGTCCATTTGCTCCTCAGGACTTGATCTCAAGTAAGACATTTGGTTGATTCCAGTCATGTGCCACTGCTGCTGTCTTCCAAGAAAGTGGGCCGACTGCTTTTGCATGACCCGTTAATGGAATGGGCCCCTTACCTGTTACATTATCGTTCTTCTTCCTTCTCAGACTCCAGTACCTGAATATATCACTTTCATCGTCCTGATATCTCAAGAGTTGGCTGCTCTATTCTTTTTAATAATCTCCCTTCATCTTTTTCTTCTCCCCCATCTTTTCCTTTGAACTAGCATGAGTGAAAATAACCTTACAAAGTCTCTATGTAAGAAACTGTTAAATCAATGAGAATTCTACAGGAATAGAGAATTACTTAATCATCCAAATGTTATTTGGCTGATGTTAAAAAGTCAGCAGGAGGATCTCACAACATTAATTTTAATCAGTTGTTTAATAATTCTTCAAAAACAGTGCCTTTTATACAAAACCTGTTTGCACAGATCCCCTTGGTGTTTGGACACAACATATATCCGAACAAAACTAAAATTGTATTTAAAATTTAACAAATGCGATAGATGTCTCTTGGGGAGGAGCAGCTGGACTTCTGGATGTAAAAGCTGTGAGTCCTTATTGCCTGAACTAAATGACCTAGCTTTCCTAGCTCAAAGGCTAGATTATATTAAAAAATGATTTGTAGTCCAGTCACTATGGAGGGACTGAAAATCTCACTAATTGTGGGCTACGTGTATATTCCCATGTTTTCCTTTATTATTTGTATTTGGTAACTGCATGGTCTGAGCAGGCTGGTCTGAGTATGGCATCAAAAATCCGTTTAGTTTTTACTCCAGAAAGATCATTCGTTTTTACCTTCTTCCTAAGCGGTTTGGAGGAGTCTGCACTTAACACAGCTCCAAACCAAATCCAGTGATCCAAAAATCAGTTTTATGGAAAAACATACTGAGGAGATGAGTCAGAGATGGGAAGACCCTATTAGGGCATTCTCCAGCCATTACATTCACGCATACACTCACTTGAGGAAAATGTCTGGAGCAGAAAATTGCACAATATAGATTTACAAAGTTCCTGTATGTAGTAGTAAATAGGCAGGATTTAAATTTAAAACTGATAAAAGGATGTACTTTGCTGCACATGCATAATTAACCTAGAGAGCTCCTTGCCACAAAAATATCACTGAGTCCTTAAAGATTAGCAGAATTTTAAAAAGGATTAAACATTTATATGGATAATGAGAGCATTCACATTTCCATGGAATTAGATTTATTTCTTAAAAAAAAAAAAAAAAAGTAACAAACTGTCTTATATCAGGGAAAAAAACAACAGATAACTATCGGGAAGAAATTTCCCCTCTTGGGAAAGTTACTGCATAATTATTCATTTCAACTTCTTTATGAGCATGTGGTTCTAGTCACTGACAGCAGCAAGATGCTGGACTACACACAAATATTGCTTGATCAAGAATAGCAATTAAGAGGCTCCTATTGACCTGTATTAATGACTGCACAGGTACTATGGTGGAAAAAGAAATGTTTTGCCATTCAAATTTGATCATAAGGAGATAAAGGTGGCACACGGACATAGAAATATTTTATAAGGAATTTCTGCTTCTTTTGCAGCAAAGAATGCTTCTGGATAGATGTTTCAGAGAGTATTTAATGAGTGAGTGGCATAGAAATAAAATTATTGGCATGAACAAGTTAATGACCAATTAAGTACAAAAACAAAACTAAATTACTTGCATTGGTACCTAATTTAAAACTGTGATTGTAATCCAGGTAATGGAGCTCTGCTGGAAGTGTTCTGAGCACTCCCCTAACAAAAAAGTCATTACTGACTGGCCTGCTGCTTCATATAATTGCTGTGATAAGCCACTGCAAATATAATTGGCTTTAGCTGAAAAATATTTCATCATAAAGCAAGAACAACAGTTGTACTTTGATTTATGTATTTATAGCAACTTAAGGAAGATCATTAACACATTTAGTTTCCAGACATTTTACTAAGCCAGAAAGTGTAATGAAATGCAAAAAGCATCTTTAAGAAACAATACACTTCTCCTTGAATTATATTCCTTTTGAACACTGAAATGGCTTAAATAAGCACATTTAGTCTGTTAAAGCCAAAAGGGATTTCAGATTCATTTCTGTACTCTTTTTGCAAGTTTTGCTATTATAATACAGTCTGAGAAGCTTGCTAGTCCTAAACAGACTCTGATGAATTGTGTATATTTCCTATGCTTTCATGGATGTTCAGTATCATGCTCTGTTCTCTTGCTTGTCCAGCTCAAACAAACAAGAATTTGCAGCAGTGATAGATAAATATCTTAAAAATACTGAGCGTGAATATTCAATGGAAAACCATAAAACCCAGAATTTTATTCTCTTGATTAAGACCCCCAATTCCCATTCTTCCCATGCTTGTTCTAATGAATAAGTTTATCAGTGGGAGCTTTCCTAGAAACATTCATTTTTAATTGAGTATTAAGCATATTCGTGACAAGCTCATTTAAAAAGTGTGTACACTGGAAACCTAATTATAAAGAGCTGCAGTCAGACAGTCATGAAATAAAACATGAAATTATATAACACGTGACTTGTGTGTCCAATCAAATCTAATCAAAGCCATTTAAAAAATCACTACTCACTACCACAATTAGCAATTTAGCTAGACACTTTTGGGTATCCCTATTCCTTTATTGGCATATACAAATACAGATACTGCATATGCTCCTTGCCATTCCAACAGAAAATTGTATATACGAGTTTGCATATTTGGATCTCAGGCCTCAAAATTTCAACTAAATAAATAAATAAGTAAATACACAAATAAACAAAGCAACCAATCATATGTGTGTTTTGGGGGAGGAAATCTTGAAAAAATATGCTTTTCAGTAACAGGTACTCATTATATTTGCCTTCATTAACCTGGCTCTGGTTTTATTGTTCATAGGAACAAATCTACAGCATAAATTGAAGCAAGTAAAATTGATAAATTACAACTTAGGAAAGAGATATATAACATGATGTTGTGTGTAGGTTGGTTGACACCTTTATCATGAGTCTTCATGCATTTTGACAGGGAAATTACTGCATTTTTATTATTTTTTAAAAATATTTTTCTATTAATTTATTTAAGTAAAATACTTTTTTAAGTCACTTTTTCCTAAGCATTCTTTTACAATACTTTTATATTATTTTGAAGCAAAAATTCAGAAATCTTAGAAGTGTTTTTGTAGATTATAGGTGTCAATGTCAGTAAGGCTTTTGATAAACCTTTATAGAATTTTTTACTAGGAGCTTATAAAATTCTTCATAATAACCTGAAAGGTACATCTGGCCTAGTAATTCAGCCCAGTCTTGCAAACCCTTTGGAATATGCTGACCTTTGAGTATGAAAGAAGTTCCGCCGACACTAATGGATTTTGGATCAAACCATAAAAAGAGCAACCATCCAAAGTAGCACCTCTCATCACCAGAGAACTGCATCTGTTCACTTCCTATATCATTAGCACAAAAAGCCAACCATTCATAAAGGTTACAATGTCATTGTGAAGAAATTCAGGAGTCACTGATACTGCCTTATAATCAGTGTGTCTTTGGAAATATTAAATCATCCACTGAGTTAAAAAGTGCTCTGATCTAGTGCTTCATCCCATGTATAATGCGATAGTACTACTTAATATTTATGTTCATTTTTGGGCAGAGAAAAAGCAGAAGATAGGGAATAAGTCTGATTATTATAAGTTGAAAATATTGAAGTTGGTCTCCTCTACTAAAAAGTAAAGATACAGTGGAGGAAAACATGTCCTATTCCCATTGGAAAAAATATAGGAATTTTTATGTTAGAACATCTGTGTTTGAAATGCCAACTTTCTCTTACTATGGATTTGATTTCCTTAGAAACAATAATATTTTCATAATGCAAGTGATTCTTTTCCACTGAACTATTGTACTGGGTCTGGCTGGAGTGGAGTCAATTTTCTTCACAGCAGCCCATATGACGCTGTCTTGGATTTGTGACTAAAACAGTGTTGGTAACACACCAGTGTTTTGGCTGTTGCTGGGCAGTGTTTGTACAGTGTCACGCTGTGTTGAGTTGACCTTGGGTGGCCACTAGGTGCCCACCAAGCCACTCTATCACTACCCCTCCATTGAAAATACAGGGGAGAAAAATACGACAAAAAGCTTGTGGGTTGAGATAAGGATAGAGGGATCACTTATCCGTTACCAACACATGCAAAACAGACTCGACTTGGGGAAATTAATTTAATTTATGTCCAATCAAATCAGAGTAGGATAATGAGAAATAAAACCAAACCTTAAAAACACCTTTCCCCCACCCCTCCCTTCTTCCTGGGCTCAAGTTCACTCCGGATTTTCTCTACCTCCTCCCCACGAGTGGCACAAGGGGGTCAGGGAATGGGGCTTGTGGTCAGTTCATTATGCGTTGTCTCTGCTGCTCCCTCCTCTTTGCACTCTTTCCTTGATCCAGTGTGGGGTCCCAACCACAGGAGACAGTCCTTCACGAACTTCTCCAATGTGGATCCTTCCCATGAGCTGCAGTTCTTCATGAACTGCTCTATCATGGGTCCTTTCCACAGGGTGCAGTCCTTCAGGAACGGACTGCTCCAGTGTGGGTCCCCCATGGGGTCACAAGTCTTACCAGAAAATCTGGTCCAGCATGGGCTCCTTTCTGTGGGCTGCAGTTCCTGCCAGGAGCCAGCTCCAGCATACACTCTCCATGGGGTCTCAGCTTCCTTCAAGTGCCTCCACCTGCTCCAGCATGGGGTCTTCCATGGGCTGCAGGTCGATATCTGCTCCACCATTAACATCCATGGTCTGCAGGCCTGCCTCACCAAGGTCTTCACCATAGGCTACAGGAGAGTCTCTGCTCTGGTGCCTGGAGCACCTCCTGCCCCTTCACTGACCTTGGTGTCTGCAGAGTTGTTTCTCTCGCATATTCTCACTCCTCTCCTCCAGCTGCTCTTGTGCAGCAGTTTTTACCCCTTCTTAAATATGTTTTCTCAGTGGTGTCAACCTGTTGCTGATTGGCTCAGCTTTCGCCAGTGATAGGTCCAGCTTGGAGCTGGCTGGAAGCAGCTCCATCTGACATGGGGACAGCCTCTAGCATCTTCTCACAGAAGCCACCCCTGCAAGCCCCCCCATTACAAAAACCTTGCCATGAAAACACGGGGCTTTTTCTTTTTTTCACTCTCCCCCCACAGCAAGTAGGCTGGAGGTGGTCAAGCAGCTGGGTGGGGGCATAGCCAGGACAGCTGACCCACATTGGTCCATACCATATAATGTCATGTTCGGGAATAAAAACTGGGCTAGACAAAGAAGGTGGCAAGGGTTTTGTCTTCCACGGTGGCTATGGGTCAGGCACCGGCTAGGGATTGATCTGCTTGTGGGAGGTAGTGAATGATTCCCTTTGCCTTTTTTTTTTTCCTCTTTCTTTCACTTATTAAACTATCTCTATCTTGACCCATGAGTTGTATCACTCTTGCTCTTATTCTCTCTCTCATCCCATTGGGGGAAAAGGGGCAGAATTTAGTTGTTCCTTAACCTATTCACTTGACTCTGTGTAATCTATTTAGACATAAAATTGTAACTCAGGAGGTAGTGACGCAGCTGGAGTTTTGATCACTGCTGTGTGTTATCTATAAACAGCACCAGAAAGAAACTTCACCAAAAATCAGTATCAAGCAAGAGCTTAACCTCTACTGTGTTGCTCAAGTTTTTTAAGGTAGATTGAACCATGGTGTTGTTTCTGTGTAATACTCCAAATATACAAATCCATCTAGAAATTTGCCTCCCCAGTTTGATCCTTCATTTGGGTACATAATGTGTTCACCCACACAAATCTATGGTTTCCAGAAATTGTTTAATGGACATAAAACCTTTCTCCTAATGTTGCTTCCCAGAAGAAGCTACTACTGCCCTTATGAAAAATCTCATGAAAAAAAAGAGGGAAAAAATCTGTCTATGCAAAGTCTGCACAATGCAAGTGCTCTGTCCCTTAGTATTGTTGTCCAGGTCCAGAGAAATTTAGGAACCCATTGACCTCAGTTCTTTGTTACAATATTTCTCAGTCCCTAGAGTGTTGTTTATTCTCTGCTTCATTAGAAATGAAAATAATTTAAGACTGTTCCTGACCTAGCTTTTTGAGGGTTTTATTGGGACAATGATGCATGAGAGAATTCCAGCAAAATGGAATGAGGGATTCTGGGATGAGAATAGGTCGCCGGGAGGTGGACACACTAAGAATTAGCAGTAACCTCTCATTGATGCATTGACATAACACATTGAACAGTGCGGAAGACTCAATAATAAGAAGAAAGGGAACCTTGCTTTACATTGTTATGCTATTTTTGCCACCTTTCAAAAGTGGATTTTGGTTTTGCTTGCTAAATTTCATGCTAGCTATTCATTAATCAATTAGAAATTTACTTATTAGGCATGTCTTTAACAGATCTGAGATCAATGCAGGTTATCTACATCACAATACAAGAAATAAACACTCTTCTTTCAAGCTAAGGACTCTAGTGTTTATTTTCTGTGAAGGAAAATAATGTACTGATGATTATGTTTTACAAAACTAAAATAATTGGGAGAAGGTTCTTCATGGCTCTATATCTGTGTGTGTTGGGAACATAGTTACCAAGAGGTTGACTACAGCTTCTGGTATTTAAAACTCTTAAGTGTTTCTGCACTTGCATAGATCTGAACAATTTAGGTATTGCTCTAAATTATGACTGTTGTCTGTGATTCTCCAGGAGATCACACTCTATCTGGGAATTACCAAAACAAGTCTCACTCCATCTCCAGCTTGCAAACAATCTGATCACAGATAGGGAAACTATATATATATTATCCTAAAGAAAAAGAAAAACTATTAGGAATGGCTACACAGGTAATCTGGTGTTCTAATACAACCTCGCCTTCAGTGAAATTGCAATGGCTGACAAACAGCAGAAAATCTGGTTCCAAGAATTCAACGCCATTGAAAATTTTCAATTTGATTGAAATATGCAGTCACATATTTCACACGTTAAAAAGTCATTTGTGCCCAAACTATATGATTTCAACAACTCAGGTCCTACATTTCAGGGTGAATTTGCAGGATTTTTATTTTCTTCTTTTAGTATGGCACAAAACTTAAACCACTGTAAATATATGTTTTCTTTTTAACTTTCATTCCAATGGATTCTTGCTGAAATCTTTTTGGCATTTTCAAGGAATCCAGAGAAACCTGGCCCAAAAATCCTCCTTTCAGTACCTTAAAAAAATAGACTTTCCTCCCCACTCCTGCTCTCTCTTCTTCTCTCCATTCACAGGTTTAAAATAGCAGGCTCAGTGATATTGATCAACTTTGTCTTTCTCTCCCATTTTCTAGACTTCTAAGATATTTAGTGTGTTATTTTCCTTGAATACAAATTGCTGTCACAAAGCTTTTTACTAAGACTGAAAAAGTTCTGCATATTACTCCAGAACTGGAGTTTCCACAATTGTTGCCTGAAGAATTTCCAGTTTATTTATCTTTCCCCCTGCACTGTCTAAGGGCCTTGTATTGTTTCAGTATCTGTGAATTCATAATTCCCCATTGTCCTTCTCGGCCCTGGCAGGGCACAGAGTCTGTGGAATGTTCAATCTCTCATTTTTAAAGTCAATTGAGGGGAAGAAATATTTCTTCCCCATTATGCACCTCCACACTTCCAGAATCAAAGTCTTTCATCATCAAAAAATCCTTTTGCTATGGATAGATTGAAATCCAATACTTTCAGATGGGCTTTTGGCAGAGTGTTTGTTTAGCTTCTTGCTTCTGTTACTTTATTTCCCATCATAAAGCACCGTGAGACATCCCGTATGAACAGCACTGTATAAATATTGCTGTTGTTCTTGAACCAGCATTAGGTTCCATGGGTGCCAAGCCATGGTAACACATGGAGCTTTCACAGTTCAGTACCCAGAGTCACATTTTTGTAAAGGAGACTTCTAAATGATGCATAGTTACCAGTTCCCTGAAAAGAGACTGGTTGCCAAAAAAAATCCTTAAATTAAAGAAACACATATGGTCATGAAATATTTTCCAGTTTTTAGAATCATTTAGTAATGAAATAGTGATGATTTAATCTCATGAGCTTGAAAAATGTAAAAATAAGCTCTCCTTTTTTTAAGAATCTTGACTTTTTATGGCATTGACAGTTCATTGTTCTTTGCCTATACTATTTTTGCCAGTTCAGATAAGACAAAGACCATATCAGCCTAGATAAAGGACAAGATTAAAGAATCAGCTATATCTCATATCTTCTGCATTCTTTTTCAAAATATAGTAATGTATTCTTGTGCTACTAGTACAATCCTTTCTACTAAACAAGTTTCTGTATTCACTTATATGTTCCTCAGATCAGGCAACTCTTAACACGAGTAGATTGACTAGTTACAATGCAGCTGTAAGAACCTAAATCTCACATTTTTAATACCTTCTACGAAATATAAACTTATATAAAGAAACCCAAAAATCAAAACCAACCAACCAAAAAAAAAACCCAACAGTAAAATATTAAGCAGACAACCATTTGAAAGGTGCCTATTAAAAACAAACAAACAAAAAAAAACATTGTCCCCTGAATATGGACATCTGCAACATACATGGACTACTCCTGAAACATTATATTTTAATGTGCATTTTTGACCTCTCCCGCTACAGTCTTCTTTACAACAAGTTAAGGGTCTGAGAAGATTAATGATTACTTCTCCAGCCTTAGGAAATCCTCCTGTGGTAGAGCGGAACACTGTGTAAAAACCTACGTATTTGCATCTCTGGTTGTCACAGTTACCCCAGCTAGATTACTTCAATGGGACAAAATCGTATGGACAGCCCAGCTGTTGCTCTGAGCCATGTCTAGACTGATGATGATGTTGAGACAGCTTTATATACTAGGAGTCTGCAAGGATAACTGCTGCAATAGAGAATATGTTGTGATTGGTAACAGTAATATTTTTCATAGGATTATTAAAAAGTCAATGGACTGAGCAGAAAAAGTACAATCACACAACAGGAAGATTCTAAAATGTTGTCTAGTAAATATGGTTTGCTTTTCCATTAGTGTTTGTTTTAAATGTTCTAAGAAAAAAAAAAAAAAAAGAAGAAGAGGAAAAGTAGATGTAGCAAGACAGTGGATGTGGAGGATTGTATTTTTTATGGCTAAATTGAAAGCAATTGAGATAATAGTATATAATCCATAAAAAGGGAAATATTGAATTAATTGAATGAGTTGTTAAAAGTTTTTTACTGGTTAACTCCAACATACTTCATAAGATCAAAAGAGAACTTCAAATGCTGCTGTTAAGCTTCAACACAAGCTTAACCCTTGTCTTTTAGAGAAATCTTCTCTTCAGGTATTCAGATCACTTCATGAAATTCAGATTCATAGGTTACTGCAGTGACTGAGGTGTTTTTCCCCTAATTTTGGGGGTACGCTGTATGGGTTACTAGCCATCTGGCTGATTCTCTACACTTGGGACCTGTTCCAATAATTTCAGCTTGTGTCAGGTAACACTATGAATGCTACGATAGTTGGTGTTGGTTTAAGTCAGTTTTGCTATGGCATAAATGACTGTGCAAAGTGTTAAACCACACAAAGCGTTAAACCATACAAAGTATAAGACAGTGCAAAATCATTTTCTATATCTTCAAACCTTCTAAAGATGTCCATTATTATACATATTAAGTGTTGAACACAAGTATTTCCATACATATATTAATCTTTCCATACTATTGAATTTTTTGAAACAGCTGCATATTCCTCATGTATGTGTATCAGCTTTTCTATAAATCTTCAAGTAAAGCTCTATCAAACACATCCTCACAGTCTATTGCAACCACCTGTTAAGCTTAAGCTTGACGGGATAATCACTGGTGTTACTTCCGCCAGTCATCCTTGAAGACTGTTTAGTCAGTCAATTGAAACTGGTAAAAAGATGTGGGACTTAAAAAGATACACAGGTAGTGCCTGCTTTAACAGGAAGATACCCTTTTTAATAATTTAAATATCTGTAATTTAGGTATCAAAGAAAGCAGTTTATTTTCACCTGAAATAATTTTTTTGAACAGGAGAACCAAAAACTTTCACCTGAAAAGTTGAGATTAACAGAGAGTAATTTATTTTTATATCCGGTGAATTGATATGATAGTTTAGGGAAACTATTCTTGAACTGATGGGTGAAGGTAGGAAACATTTGAACCTTTCATACAGAAGTCATGACTATATGCATTTGGATGTTATGGTCACTGGTGTAATCCATAGGTGCCTTTAACTCTAAACAACTAAGTCCAAATAAACTTTCTTTTTTTTTCACTGCAAGCAAACAATTATCTTGAGGGTTGATCCTTTCCTCTTTAAGACTTATTTGTGAGATAAGGTAGATAAATCACTCTTCAGATGTGTCTATTTCTTGTTATTGATTACACAGGGAAGTGATTGCTTCAGACTTAGAATTCTGATTTTCAGATACAGTAAGTCAGTTGAAATTAATTCCACCCAAAGGAAAGAAATTCTAGATTTGTGATTTCAAAAACCTAACCAACTTATTTTCATGTGCTGAAATTAAATTCTTCTCTTACCATATTCTTGTTGCATTTCTACAGGTTCATTAGGCCAGCATCAAGGACAGATCAGGCTAAGAACATCTGAGTTTCCATCAGTGGGACACTACTGAATATAAACACAGCATTCCAACTCTGTATGTGATACTACTGTAGGAAATTCAGGCATTATTTCTCCCTATATTATTTGTCTTTCCCTTCTTCATAATGGGCAATTTGTTTTAACTGTCTTTAAGGTGAAATTCTAAAACTCAGTGTATCTTTGTAGTGTTTGAAGAAAGAAGAGGATTTTAATCTGTTCCAAAACGAGAACCATTTCCATTCTGATATGTATGGTTTGTCTTTTGGGATTATAGAAATGTAACACACTTTGAAAAGTCTGTAATTTCACCATAATAAAGGGAATTTTTAGTATTTGCATTTTAAGTTATATCAAGGGTTCCCAGAGTGAAAGAGTGGATATGAAATCTAAGTAAATTAATTAAAGTTCCTTTAGGAAATGATCCACATGTCCCCAGAGAGATGGTTTTGTATTTTTAATCCAACAATTTTAAAACAAGAAACTCCAACTTGGTGGTAATTTAAAATTGAATAGCATATTTTGAGAGTAAGTACTTTAGTGGAAACAATGTTGAGTAACAAAATACATGACTAGGTTTGTCGTGTGTTAATGTGCAAAATCCTCACCTGGGACACATTTTCTTATCATTAAAGCAGAGATTAACAAGTCAGTAATTGGCACTCTGAACTTCATTAGTGTATAGCTCACCAACAGTCTACCTCAATATCTGCAGGTCAGGTGACAGCCACTGTAGAACAATACCCACTTCTTATGCAGGTTTTAAGTGAAAGTATATGCATCCTTGCAATAACATTCACCTCTCTACTTGTGTACATAAGGTTGGGTCCCAAGACCATTTTCATCTGGTCACAGAGAACAGATCTGTCTTTTGTAGAGGTAGAAAATGAAAATGACTGTATTGGAGAAACTCCTGGGAGAAATATTGTATATTTTTTAGCTTCAAAAGTTGCAGAAGGGCAGAGATGCAGAGGGGCAGGGCAAGAAAGGAAGAGAACAGAGAAAGAAAGAAAGAGAGAGAAAGAAAGCATGAAAATTAAAGAGAGAAAGAGAAAGGGAGAGAAAGAAGGAAAGTGAGAAAGACAAAAAAGAGAAAGGGGAGAGAGAAAGAAAGAAGAAGAGAAAGGACAAGAGACAAAGAAAGAAAGAGAGAAAGAGAGAAAAAGAAAGAAACAAAAAGAAGGAAGGAAGAAGGGGAGAGAAATGGGAAGAAAGAGGAAGAGGAAGAGGAAGAGGAAGAGGAAGAGGAAGAGGAAGAAAGATAAAGAAAATCAGGTTATACATATATATAGTGCCTTATAGTGTTTTAGATTACAGGTTGAATTGTTTTCATTTGCTGATACTCATGAAAGAAGAATTTAAATACCATATTTTTAATTATGTTATTCAGATTCAAAGAAACATTTCTTTTTTTCCTGTTTAATTTATTTCTATTAGTGAAGTCCATAGCAAGGAAACTTTGTTGAATAATTGAACACATATTCTACTCTGAATTGTAAAATATTGTCATGACTGTGATGAAATTCAGTACAACGGAACTTTAATTGTTAGAATTCAAGGAAGTTTTGGGTGGTGGTTGGTTTTTTTAGTTTGTTTATGTGGGTCTTTTTTTGCTATCTGATCATGGGTTTTTCCTTATTTCTTTAGTGTAATTCTTATTTGAGTAGAAAACTGTTCTGTTTATACTGAACAAGGATGGGGAAGTTATGTTTCTAATTTCTTAATAAGGACATAATTCTCAGAAGACAAACATAGCCATATATACTGCTGAAATCAAATAGCAGGTAAGGCCCAGTGAGAAGAGTAGGATTTGTTTCATAATAGTTTTAATAAAAGTTGTAAATAATTATAATTACTTCAGAAAAGAGAGAATGATCTGTCACTGAAAACAGTTTGTAGAAAAATACAACTGCAAACTCCACCATTAAGACTCTGGCTATGTTAATAAATGAGGCAGTCCAGGGACTCTTTGAACCTCAGGCTAATTGGCACAGCATAGCAGTTTTCTTTACAGCTAAGCTCTCTTACCCTCCTAAATAGACCAACTGTGTTCAAACTGCTATAGAGAATGATCTTTGGCTCAGGCTTTGTCTGGGAGAAAGTTATCCGGTCTTAACAATGACATACTAGGGACTGTGCTAGCAATTCTGTAGTATAGGTGACTCCATGTCAGTGCTCAGGCGCATGCCATGTCCTATTAGATTAACTGTTACAGAAGTATCTCAAAAACACAAGTTGCTTGGTTCACAATACTCGGGTTGGATACCTACCCACAGTGATACCTACAAAGCTAAATACTGCAGGTCTAGACCTATGTAAGTTTGGGTCCTGACGGAGTTGACAAGTCTGCCAGGGCACTTATATGCAAACCTATTTTTTCTGTATTTAAATTAAAGTTAGGGTTGTATTTACCCTATTTCTTTATGTGGACAAAAGAAATATTTTTTTTGCTGAGGGCAGTGTACACATAGCTGGGCTAAATCATGTTTTGAAGTCTAAGTTTGTTTAAATCTAAAACAGTTTTCTCAAATTTTTGTGCCTCAAAGAGGTGACTAAAGTAAATGGGACAAATCTGGTCCCTGGCAGTCTCTTTCCTTCTTGAATATTCCATGCATCTAACTGTTAAATGGTTCATAGTCCTACTTCAGAATTTTTGTTCAACAACCAGTGTAAAAGAAAAAAAAAAAAAGAAAATGTAATTGTGTATATTACCTTGTAATTACCTCTGTGTAGTTTCCACTCCATTAAATCTCTTCATACGACTCAGAAATTCTTCTCATTTCTTGAAACTAATCAAGGTGGAACTTTGACACTAATAAAGGCACCTGTTCTGCTTCAGTCCAGTTTCCCTAGATGGTGCCTAGAAAGGAACAAAAGAGATTTTAGTCTTCTAAAAAATTACTTATAGCGACAAATGTAAGAAAATATTCATCTTATTCAGAAGCAGGTTTTAGAAGTTGAAGAAGATACCTATGGCAGTGATGGGTGATTAATTCAGCAGAAGCAAAAGATGGAATAAATTCAAAGATTGAAAACAGAAGTTAAGAAATTCATGCAAGAGTTGCAGTACCAGTTTTTTAATAATAAGATAAATAAAACATTACAATAACTTGCAAAGGAATATGGGAAAACACTTTCTGTTGGAAACATAATATTTTCCAATGTTGTAACCTCAGTTTTTCTGGATGAGGTTGTAGCAGTTGGCATGGGTTGGGCCTGGTTGACTATAATGTTAGCGAATGAACTTTAGTTCTCTAGTTAGTAAAAGAACTTTAGGAAAAGGAAGTAGCTTAATTTAAGAATGAAGGAGCACCTCCAACATAAACAACCTGTCAATCAATAACACATGGAGAGCCTTCCAGGGGGCAGATTTTGAGCACCAGTGATGGCAACAGCCAGGTGTTAAGCACCACAGGAACTTTAACGGGTTGATTGGGAATCACTTTTTCTCTGCCTGATCCTACCAATGATGGTATCCAGACAGAGAATGGAGCAAGAAGCCTGGGGACCCCATGGCCCAGCTACAGGACCACACACTGCATGGCAGGGACCTCAATGCTGACCTGCCCAACCTTCATCCTAGACTGTGCCATACCTACTACAGGACAGGGAAGTCACATGACTCCTAAAATTGTGCATTTATCTATGGTTAAAATGTCTTGGTGTCAGAAGTGGGGTGATGATTACATGAATAGATTACAGATAGCTGTGGGAAGTGGAGCAAGAAAGAAGACCATCTGGTCACTGGATGGGAGGATGAACAGCACCTCTTAACATGATGTTTAACCCAAATGTATTCCCCTATTGGAAGGTGAGGGTAGAGAATCCTGGGGTATTGGAAAACCAACTTCAGGAAGGGTTCAACCTGGATAAGGGGAACAGGAAAAAATGTACAACCTTAGTATGGAGTTGTACCTTTACATACAAGATTTTAGTGGAAAAAGCACAGAAACTGGAGGAAGAGAAGGATGATCCAGAAAACAAAGCAAGTGCATTAAAAAATAGTAATGACTTGTTAAGAGAAACTCTGAGAACTGCCCACCAAGACTGTGATATAGAGCAGAAAAATGCACAGAGAGCAGTGGTGGAGCTGCCCTGAAGTGGAAGTGGCTGCCAAGTGAAAAGGGCTGTGTTCTTGGTCTCAAAGGTCACTGTAGCCATGTGCTCCACTGGGACCTGGAACATTGAGATGCGGACATCTGGTCTTCCTTTTTCTCCTCCTCCTCCAAGGATAAGGGGGTTGGTTGACTCTAGATTGGGGCAGCCCCCATTACAATCATTAAATAACAAAGGTAAAGGTGGGGCAGATATGATGGCACCAGGCGCTGGCTGAGGCACATAACCAGGGGGACAGGACAAAGTATTCAGGCTTCTCTAATGCAGCCTGAGTGGCCACAGTGGCATGTCAAGGAGAATGTCCATCCTTTATTGGATGCGGGGGGGAACATTGCCACCAAGGACGAAGATAAGGCTGAGGTACTCAACGCCTTCTTTGCCTCAGTCTTTAATAGTCAGAGCAGTTATCCTCAGGGTATTCAGCCCCCTAAGCTGGAAGACAGGGACAGTGAGCAGGATAAAGCCCCCATAATCCACGAGGAAGATGTTAACGACCTGCTATGCCACCTGGACCCTCACAAGTCTATGGGGCCGGATGGGATCCACCTGAGGGTGCTGAGGGAGCTGGTGGAGGAGCTTGCCAAACCACTCTCCATCATTTACCAGCAGTCCTGGTTAACGGGGGAGGTCCCGGACGACTGGAGGCTCGCCAATGTGACGCCCATCTACAAGAAGGGCCGGAAGGACGATCCGGGGAACTACAGG